>PVIW01003105.1:102355-182953 GCA_004026585.1 Noctilio leporinus | reverse complement strand
AAAAAGGGGATGGATGTAATACAACAACAATAAAATTTTTAAAAAAAGAAAGAAAGAAAGAAAAAGGATTGTAAAGAATAACTGTATGACAAGAAATTTGATAACCTGGGTGAAACTTAAATTTCTGGAAATGTATAATTGAATCCAGAAGAATCAGAAAGCCTGAATAGGCCAATAACAACTAGTGAAATTGATGCAGCAATAAAAAATACTCCCAGCACAGAAGAGCCCCAGATGGATACACAGTCAAACTTTACCAAACATTTAGGGAAGAACTAACCCCTATCCTTCTCAACCTATTCCAAAATATCCAAATGGGAAGACTCCCAAACTCTTTCTATAAGGACAATATTATTCTAATTCCAAAATCAGGTCAAGACACACTAAGAAAGAAAACTACAGGCCAACATCTCTGATGAACATAGATGCTAAAATTCTCAACAAAATATTGGCCAACCAGATCCAGCAATACATTAAAAGAATCATACACCATGATCAAGTGGGATTCATCCCAGGGATGCAAGGATGGTACAACATTTGCAAATCAATAAACGTAATACACAATGTAAACAAAATGAAAGACAAAAACCTTAACATCATATCAATAGATGCTGAAAAAGCATTTGATAAAGTACAGCAACCATTTATGATAAAAACCCTCAGCAAAATGGGAATAGAGGGAGCATACCTCAACATAATAAAGGCCATATATGAGAAACCTGCAACCAACATCATACTTAATGGGCAAAAACTTAAAATAAAACGTTACCCCTAAGATCAGGAACAAGACAAGGCTGTTCACTCTCTCCACTTCTATTCAACATCATTTTGGAAGTTCTACCAATAGTGCTCAGACAAGAAAAAGGAATCAAAGGTATCCAAATTGGAAAGGAGGAAGTAAAACTGTCATTAATTGTAGATGACATGATAATTGTACATACAAAACCTGATAAACTCCACCAGAAACCCACTTGACCTAATAAGCAAATTTCATAAAATACCTGGATATAAAGTCAATATTCAGAAATCAAGGGCATTTTTGTATATCAACAATGAAACATCAGAGATAGAAGCTGGAAAACAAATCCCATTTACCACAGCAATAAAAAAAATGAAGTACTTAGGAATAAACTTAACCATGGAGGTAAAAGACTTGTACTCAGAAAACTACACAATATTGAAAAAAGAAATAAGAAAAATACAAATAAATGGAAGCATATATCATGTTCATGGGTGGGAAGAATTAACATCATTAAAATGTCTATAATACCCAAAGCAATCTACAGATTCAATGCAATCCCAGTTAAAATACCAATGACATATTTCACAGATATAGAAAAAATACTTCAATAATTTATATGGAGCCAAAAACAACCAGGAATAGCCACAGCAATCTTGAGAAAGAATAACAAAGTAGGAGGAATCACAATACCAGATATCAAAATATACTACAAGGCCAATGTAATCAAAACAGTCTGGTACTTGTATAAGAATAGACATGCAGATCAATGGAACAGAATAGAAAGCCCAGAAATAAACCCAGGACTCTATGGTCAATTAATATTTGACAAACAGTGAAGGAGCATAAAATGGAGTGAAAATAGCCTCTTCAACAAGTGATGTTGCGAGAACTGGACAGCAACATGCAAAAAAATAAAGCTAGACCACCAACTTACACCATACACCAGAATAAACTCAAGATGGATAAAGGACTTAAACATAATCAGTGCCACCAGGAAAGTCCTAGAGGAAAACATAGGCAGCAACATTTTTGCCAATATTTCTCCAAGGGCAAAAGAAATAAAGGTACAAATCAACAAATGAGATAATATCAAACTGAAAAGTTTCTGTTCAGCTAAAGAAAACATCAGCAAAATGAAAAGGGAACCAACAGTATGAGAAAACATATCTGCCAATGATACCTCAGATAAGGGTTGGATTTCCAAAATACACAACAAACTTATAAGACTCAACACCAGGAAGACAAACAGCCCAATTAAAAAATGGGCAAAGAGCCCTGGCTGGTGGCTTAGGGGGATAGGCACTAGCCTGTGAACCCTAAGATCGCTGGTTCGATTCCCCAGTCAGGGCACATAACCAGGTTGCATGCCAGGTCTCCAGCTAGGTCTGTAGCTGGAGGCAGGTGAAAAGCAGCCATACATTGATACTTCTCTCCCTCTCTGCCTCTCTTCCTTCCCCTCTCTCTGGAAATAATAAAAAAATCTTAAAAGAAAAAAATGGGCAAAGGACCTGAATAGACATTTCTCCAAGAAGGACATACAAAGGGTCCATAGGCATATGAAAGGATGCTCACTATCACTAACCATCAGAGAGATGCAAATTAAAACCACAATGAGATACCACCTCAAACCTATGAGAATGGTCATCATCAATAAATCAACAAACAACAAATGCTAGCAAGGATGTGGAGAAAAGGGAACCCTGGTACACTGTTGGTGGGAATGTAGACTGGTGTAGTCACTATGGAAAACAGTAAGGAACTTCCTCAAAAAACTAAAAATGGAATTGCCTTTTGACCCAGAGATTCCACTGATAGAATTATACCAAAAAAAAAAAAACCCTGAAACACCAATTCAGAAGAACCTATGTACCCCTATGTTCATAGCAGCACTATTTACAACAGCCAAGTGCTGGAAACAGCCTAAGTGCCCATTAGTGGATGAATGGATCAAAAACCTTAGGTACATTTACACAATGGAATACAACATAGCAGAAAGAAAGAAGAAACTCCTACCTTTTGCAACAACAGGGATGGAACTGGAGTATTGCGCTTAGTGAAATAAGCCAGTCAGTGAAGGACAAATACCATTTGATCTCACCCAATACTGGAGACTAATGAACAAAACAAACAAACAAGCAAAACAGAACCAGAGACATGGAAACAAGGAACAGACCTTCAATGTGCAGAGGGGAGGGGAGAAGGGAGAGGGAAAAAAGAGGCAAAGAAGGGGAACAGTTTAGTCAAGGAACTAGCATGGATGACCCATGGACATGGACAACATGTGGGATTGACTGGGGGCGAGGGATGGAAAGGGGCGCAGAGGAGAGCAGTGAGGGAAAAATGAGATAAATATAATACAACAAAATAAAATTAAAGTAAAAAAATTAATAATACATAAAAAGCAAACTAATGGTATACGGGCTGCATATTTCAATGAATTGCTATTTTATTTGATGTTCAAATATTTCTGTGACATACCTTACCAAATCAGGTTTTGAGTATATACAGTTTTTTCCATCCCATTGTTTTTGAAAAAGGAAACAGACTCAGATATTTATTTCATGTTTAATAATACTCTTTAATTGGATCTTAATTGTCTATTATTTCCGTGACAAACATTACAATTGACCCTTAAACAACAAGGGTTTGAACTGCCTGGGTCAACTTATACAAGGCTTCTTTTTTTAAAATAAATACTGTAAATTATTTTCTCTTTTGTATGATAGTCTTTTCTTTTCTCTAACTTACTTTATTGTCAGAATACAGTGTATGATACATATAACATTCCAAGGATGTGTTAACTGACTGTTTGTGTTATCAGTAAGGCTTCCAGTCAACAGAAGGCTATATTACTAGTTCAGTTTGGGGGGAGACACAAGTTATACATGTATTTTAAACTGTATGCAAGGGGATGGAGTGGAACAGTGCGCCTAACACCCACATTGTTCCAGGGTAAACTATATGCTGAAGCAAGCTTCAACAGTGTTAAGATGTAACATGTCATATGTACGCCAGTCCCTCCAACAAGCTGAACCAATGAAAGGTACATGTAAAATTTGTCTTCTCTATCACATAATTAAATAATTTCTTGCTAGTGCAGCATATGTTTCTTTTACTAACTAGACAATGTACTATACTGTACTACAGTCTACAGAGTCTTAGATTATCCTTACCAATTATTATGTACATCATACCTTTTGACCATACTTTCTCAATCATACTTTTTATTCATTTTATGACATATATGTAAAAAAAAGTAGAAGAAGAAGAAAGAGGAGGAGAAGGAGGAGGAGGTGGAGGAGGAGGAGGAGGAGGAGCAGTTGCTGACAGGGAGAAAGGCATTCAGAAATTCTTAAAATTGTGCTTAAATCGAAACAGTAAATTCAACAAATTCCTCATCCATCAGTGGTTTCGTCAGAATAGAAGCCAATGAACCAGTAAAGAATGCACCACTTTCTTCCTTTTTACCAGAATGAGTTGGGAAAAATTCCTGTATGTCTGTATATTTAAAAATCTAATATTCATATTTGTCAACATTGCTAAGCTGCTATATCAAATTTGGCCAATTCAAACCTTTCTGAAACTTCTACACAGGAACTGTAAATCTGGACAGGCATAATTGTCTCTCGATATGTAGTATTTTACACCATTGTTATCTCTATAGCTATCCAAATTCTATAATATTCCATAACAGCCATAGTAGCCATTTAATTACTGCTTTGTTTTTTAATTATCTGCTTTCTACGTTAAGACTAGAAAGAGTAAGAAACAGCATCATGTGGATTTCTCTAATACCAAGTAACTGTAAGTGATAATGTTATTATCAGTTTTTAATGGTGCAAGAATATTTGGTTGACACTTTCAGAGGAATTTCTGGAAGAAATTTCACATTTTCTTGTAGATGGAAAAGAATTCTGAATATACTAAGGAAAATAACCATTTTTTCTGTATCTAAATTCTATCAATAGAAAAATAAAACTGATGAATATTTTTCATTTGTGTTGCACTAACATTCCAACATTAAAGAAATATCTAAGACACTGAAACCTCATTTTGAAAACCTCTCTAGCTTAATGCTAGGGAGATTAAAAGGTGAATACAATCTTTAAAAATACCCTATATTTTTACCTGTTTTCACACTTGAGCTTAAAGCTTCCAGATGTCAAAGGTCAGAGGTCAAAACATGGAAACAAAGCAAACAGCAAACAAATATGAACACAAAACAAAGGACTCTCATGTTATGATCAACTCCTATGGAACTGCATTTTCCCCACTTATTATATAATCTGGATCCAGCCCCACTATCTTCGTTATTAGATTAGTTTCTTGGTATAGTTTGAGAACCAATTCAATGACTACAGTATAACATACACACAGGTTTCATGTAATTATCTATTCTCCTGTTCTTTAAAAGATGGATAAGCTGCCCTGGCCAGGTGGCTTAGTTCACTAGAGCACTGTCCCGTACACCAAAAAGGCTGCAGGTTCAATTCCCAATTCACCAGCGAGGTTGCAGGTTTGATCCCCAGGTAACAGCAGTAAGGGAGGCAAAGGATCAATGTTTCTGTCACAATGTTTCTCCTTGTTTCTCTCTTTCTCTCTCCAAAATCAATAAACATATCCTTGAGTGAGGATTTCAAAAAAAATTTTAAAGATGGATAAATAATTTCTGATTGTAGCCATCTAACAGTTCTTTCTGTAAATGGGGCATGGGCTGCTATGAAAGATTAAGTGGTAGTTAGAGAAAAGATCTGAAAAAGACTTGTGATTGGCTTAGTCAAACAGCTAACTTACTTGTTCCCTAGTAAAATTGCCTCCCATCCCAATATAATACTTCTGTATGTGAACAACCAACTACGTGATATTAGCTATTCATCATATATAACAATTTAGAAAACAACATCCTAGATGCCAGCAGGACAGCCAAATAAGAGCTTCCTTAAGTCATTTCCAAATGACTGCCTCTTCATCTCAAGAGCTGATAGGCAAAGAAACTCCTGACTTTAGTCTGAGGACCAGATTTGAGAATCATTATGTTGCCAAATATTGCACCATTATCTATTTTATTTCTTCTATTTTTACTGTTAAATGTGTATTTGTTAAATGTTAATCCCTCCTAATATTTTTTTTTTCTTTTATTCTCCTTTTGCCCCCTCCACACAGCACCCCCAACTCCCTCAGGCAATCCCCACACCATTGCTCATGCCCATGGGTCATGTAAATTCTTTGGCTACTGCATCTCCTATGCTGTACTTTACATCCCCCTGGCTAACCTGTAACTACCTGTTCGTACTTCTTAATCCCTTACTCTTCACCCATTCCCCAACACTCCCCTCCCATCTGGCAACCATCGAAACACTCTCTGTATCGATGATTCTATTTCTGTTCTTGTTTGCTTAGTTTGTTTTTCAGATTCAATTGTTGATAGACGTGTATATATTGCAATTTTATTGTTCATAGTTTTGATCTTCATCTTTTTATTAAATAAGTCCCTTTAACATTTCATATAACATTTCATACAATAATGGTTTGGTGATGATGAACTCCTTTAGTTTTTTTCTTGTCTGGGAATCTCTTTATCTGCATCATTATCTAGTTTAATTTCCCTTTTTTTCAAATGAAATATCACTGGTATTACCTGCAGTAGGAGAGGAATTAAGTGAACTTCTCAATAAAAATAATACAAAGCACTGAAGATATGCTTTACTTCCATTATCGTATGTTTTTCATTTGGTAATAATCAAATTACTTCTTCAGGAATTCTGAAAGGTTGAGGGTTGAGAGGCAGTTTCAAAGTGCAACTACTCCTAAAATTGCTCTGTTACAGAGGGCAGAGAAAAGATAATGTCACTTGGGCTTAACAGACACATTGCTTTTTGATACTACAATTTTAATTATATATTAAGGTAAGGTAAGAAAGTACACAGTTCTTCTGTTAGCAAGACAGTATGCAAGTCTATACAGCCTTAGAATACCAACCAATACTCCTACTTGTTATGCACCTATTTACCAGGCAGTATATTTAATGCTTCACACTTACTGTCTTTCACCTTCAAAGTAATCTTAGATCTAAGTCTCAACCACACATTCATAGGCTTACAAATGTGTTCAGATTGTTCGATAAGGTCATTAAAAGGTCATTCATGCATAAATTGGCAAAGACCTATATACAATTATCTCACACAAAAAACGTAATAGTAATCAGCAAAATAAAGTTTTAAATCTCCCTTGATAGTCATGACAGGTGTCTGCTAACACCAAACCATACAGTCATCAAGTATGTGGCAAGTTTTCAAACTTCACTAATAATTTCCAGCCCCACGCCCATCCCCTATCATATACCCACACACTATAGCTTGCACAGAAAATTCTTCCAAATTTACTTCATTCTTGGGTCTGAAGGTCCAAATTAATTCATAAATATGTCAAAACAGCCAGTCAAATAATTCTCATCAGCCCAAAGGTTGTAAGGCTAAATGCCGTTAACTTCACCAGCTCAAAGAACATTTTCCTTGTGAAAAATAGTTTAAAACTGCAAGCAAGTGTTTTTAGTTCTGTGTACCGATAGAAAAATATAAAGCACAGTTTCCCTTTTGGATTATGAGATCTATAATGAGGTTCCACTTTTTGGCAACTACACATGCCTAATTAGGCTTTTAAAGATATGTAATGTAATACATGTATATGCATTATACATACATATATTACATATAAGACATGGGCATTACCTATATATCAAAATAGTATAATCCTATTATACAACTATATTTGAATTACAATTGTAAATATACAGTTTTAGCGTTACATCACTTCAGATCACTTAATGAAATGACAAATCTTACACTTTATCATTAAATTAGAAATCAATAGATACAATAATGACAAATATAAAATCTATATTAAAATATATATCTAAGACCCAAAATGGGCAGGTCAAGCAGCTAATTACTTCCAGCTTTCTCATTCCGTATAGCGGAACAGCTCAAATTAACAATAAAAATTAAAATGACACCACTGTTGAGAAAATAATTTACAATTGAGAAAGTGAAACAACTACAAGCAGAGTAAAGATGCTCTCAAGCCAAGGCACTAACGGTTGTGATTCCTTTAGTGCGCTACCTTTGATAAAATCTCAAATCTGTAGTTTCTTTGGTCAGATGAATGACCATACAGAGTGAAACTATCAGTATGGAGGAGTCTTATTGACACTATTACGCCATTTAAGTAAATTTAAAAAAGAAGCATAAGTTGTCTTTCTATGACCTGAATCCTGCATTCCTAAATTAATACTGTTTATATTTTTAAAGTGTATTTGGTGGAGGGAGGTGTGGAGAGAAAGGTAGATGGTGTAGTATGAAACCGGCCTAATTTTTCCTTTGGACTACTGTTCTTTGCTTGAAAATATTTCCTTCTTGTCTATATATTCAAGGTTCCTTTGATAGTAGAAAGTAACAGTGTTTCAAAGTGAGGTCAATTACTGTTATTTTTTTAATAACAATAATTATGTACACTAAGAATACATGTCTTTATATACAACCAGCCTTCAAGGTTGCATGCTTGCAAAGTAAAGAATAAGCACAATATAAATATAACCTTGGTCAAATACTTACAAAAAAGAAGGAATTAATTACCTCTTATATATACATACATTGCTACACACAAAAAACAGAACTAGAATTTTCGTCTAAACTTCAAGATAAAAGACCTACTTAGTTATTTAAGTCAGTACATACTTAGTGTACAGTGTACTTTTATATTAAAGTATGAATATTTTTGTTGAATTACCATAAGAATTTTCAAGTACAATCATATGGCTGCCACTTTTCAAATCTATGTAAAGAAAAACTATAGTCTGAACTCTAAATAATAACAATAAAAACTTAAAGATCTGTTTTTCAGAGACAGGATCTCTCTTATTAAGCCTTGTACACCTCAGTAGCTCATCCTACAGAAAACATCTCCTGAATATTGCTGAAATACACTGAATTGTCAGCTACTACTTCCAAAGATTTAAGTTAGTCTGATCTTAGTTTTTAGGGAACTCTCTAACATATATGAAAACCCTCTTAACACATTGTATAAAACAAGGAAAGCAGAGGGCTCTACTCAGGCCAACAGGACTCCAGTCTGTCTAAATAGTAAATTGTAGATGACTTCCAACTCTCAGCTCCCTTTTAGAACATCCACTCCCCACACCTTTTCTTTCTCTACTGTCATTCTTCCTTACATTGCTACTACCTTCAGAAAATACTTCAACCGTAATAGAATAACAATAAATTCATTAAAAAGGAAAATACTTCAAGAGAACTTGAAATCAAGGGACAAAGGACTACCTCTCTTCCTTAACTCCACATTGACCATCTCTGCCATGTCTACTGTCACAATGCAGAGTTCCCTGCTGTCCTATAATGGATCTTCAGCCCTCTTAACCTTATTCCTCCCTGGATGATAATGTATCTGAAGATAGATGACAGAAGGCAGAGAGATGGAAACATTCCTATCTAGACACACCATCCAGTAAATATTTACGGTATCCTGAATATTAATAACTCTCCAATCCACATCTGTGAATCTATCTCTCCCCTTGCCATAACCTTTCAAAATAAAAGTGCAAGTGAGATCTTACCTTGGCTATCCCAAGCAAACTTTTCAAACTCTTCTTTAAAAGATAGAAGAACTACTAAATACAAAAGAAAGAGGTTCCCCTATGAAATCAGTCACCAGAGCTGATAATTTTCCCTTTCTGGTATTTCTCCACGTTTGCCCACCCCAGACCCACCCCGGCTCAGACCTCAATTAAGCTCATGACTGAACGCAACAGTTTTCTTTCTGCCATTCACATTTTTGGGGCTTCTAAAACATCCTCCACATAGCATATCCATCTTTCAGCTGTCCTTGGTCTGATATCTCTATGTAGAAGATTATGAAGGCTTCTGGTAATGTGAGCTCCTTTTCATTTCAAGGCCTTTCCATAATACTACTTTCTCTAGAAATATCCTTGTCACCACTACTCTCAGGCCTACTGTGCATGGCTCCCTTTGCACCCATATAGCTTCCTGCATAGAACATCTGGTCTGGCTAGCAACTGAAATAGATTCAGATTTCACTCTCCATTCAACATCCCAATCCCAAACTTCTTGAACCATCCATGTTTCTCCCCATCCTAAACTGTATCAAGATGTGTGTTGAAATGGATCAAGAACAGCCTGTCCTTATTAATTTGATGCAATCCGAATAATACCTATAACTCTATCACTTGCTTTAGAATTGAGGTAAGTTAAAATTCTATACAATTGCTTTAGCTTTGGGGGATATAATTTTATGATACGTTGTTTATGTGTCTACCCAGTATTCTTTAATTTACTGGTTTGCACCCTCAGCCAGCCTGTTGCAGACTACAACGTCCATTAAGGGAAGGCTTGTAGTGACTAGGACGGTGCTCCTATTCGCCTGCTATGTTTTTTCCCAAATATTGAGGATGAGGAGGCACCTGATATGAGGTGTACCAGAATAGGACAAAATATGTAATTCACATGGAAGGTGCATGAAATATAAAATACCACTCCATTCAATAAACAAATTCCCTGGCTCTCATTGCTACCCTAGCCTGGGCTGCAGAACTTTTACAACTTCCTAGATTAGTGATTTTTTCCCTGGGGCTTTTCCTAATATCCCAGTGCAGAGTGCCACAACACGCAACACTCAGGCTTAGCAGACTCTGCTCCAAAAAGTTTAAAGAAAGCATTCATGGTTATTCAAGTGATCTTTATGAATCAAGTGCCAGCCAGTCCTCCAAGGGCTGAAAATTCAGTACCTTTACAAACCTGTCTCCACCCCCTAAACCTTGGTTGTTTACACTAAAAGGACTGGCGCCATGGTCCCCTCTCCTTTACACCCTCATCATCCCCTCCATGCAACATGCCTCTGGATGGCCACAGAAACAACCTGAAATTCAGAATTGCACTTTTAACAGTGGTGGGCGGGCTGGGTCTCCTCCCGGGTGGCCTGGCCCAGGAGAATGGCCCCTTTTCCAACCTGCCATTGATGGCCGCTGTCCAAAGTTCCTTAAGCGCACGGTCTCCGCGGAGCTCCAGCGCAGTACCCCCACCCTCGAAAGGCCTGTGCCCCCCTCTTCC
This sequence comes from Noctilio leporinus, assembly GCA_004026585.1. Taxonomy (NCBI): domain Eukaryota; kingdom Metazoa; phylum Chordata; class Mammalia; order Chiroptera; family Noctilionidae; genus Noctilio; species Noctilio leporinus. Next base: position 172,075 of record PVIW01003105.1, on the reverse strand, counting down.
AATGTCCCACTCTCAGTGACCCAGTGATGAAAAGCAAGAAAGCTGCAACTTTCGGACTTTATGTTGAAAAATTTGCTCCCAGGTTCACGTAGAGGTGGGTGGTTGCGGTCTAGTCGGTGGTTTTCACAGCGGATACAGTTAAGCATCCTCTTAAAAGCTTACTTGACAGGTGAGAAGTTCCTCGTCTCCTGATTATTCCAGGAACTCCTCGGCATCAATCTGAGCGAGAAAGAGGCCTAAAGTGGGAGGGAGTGGTGCTGAAATCGTGCTATGAGTGTCCTGGGGGTACCGTGCTGCAGGCAGGGGGATCCCAGCGCCAGGAACGAGCTGGCCCGCGGGCAAGAGAGAACAGCGCCGGGAAGTAGTAAGGGTAGGGAGAGGCGCGACGAGAAAAGGGCAAGATACTTGGAAATGTCCTGAAAGGAATGAAAATGAGTAAGAGGATGCAGACTGGAGAGAGATCGGAAGTGTAAGGTGGGGCAAAGAACTGGAGGAGTGCTGCGCCCCAGATGCCGCCGTCCAACCTCCCCGGCTGCGGGTCCCCGCCAGGAGCGCCGGCGAGGCGGGCTCGGGACCGCGGGGCGGCGGGAGGGGTGGGCTCGAGCGGCGCGCCTTACCTTCTGGTCGACGATGGAGCAAGCCATCTCGCGGACGTGCGCCAGGCTGTAGTCTCCGGACGAGTCCTGCAGCAGCAGCACCGGCTCGCGGCTCAGGCCGATCTGCAGATGGAACGAGATGCCCCCGGCCGGGGCGGCGACGGGAGCCAGGAACGGCGCGGGCCCCGGCCCCGACCCTGGGACCAGCGCGGCGGCCGCTGCTGCCGCCGCCGCGGCCACGGGCAGCAGCGGGCTGGGCGGCCGCAGAGCCGGAGGGGCGCTCATCGCTCGGCCCGGCGCGCAAAGAGCGGTGGTCCGGGCAGCCGAGGGCGGGGGCCGGCGACTGAAAAGTTTTGCCGCTGCGGAGCCGGGAGCGTCTTTCTCCAAGAGCCAAAGCGGAAAATAAAAACTTTCCCGAAAAGTCCCCGCGCGCGGGGGGGCACTGCGGGCTGAGGCTCGGGAGGGGCGAGGGAGGAGGGAAAATGGCCGAGGCGGGAGAACTGCGCCGCCGGCAGCGCGGGCGCCGAGCGAGGGAGGCGCCGCCGCCGAGGAGCAGCCGCCGCGGCGGGCTCGGAAGGACCTGGCGGCAGGTCAGCTGCCCGGGCGCCGGGGGCGGGGGGCGGGGCGGGGGCGCGAGGGGCGGGGCGGGGACCCGGGGGCGGGCCCTGCGCAGCCGCCACCCCGCGGGCGAGGGAGCCGCGGCTGTGGCCGCAGGGTGCTAGGTCGCCGCCCCGCCGCCCGCGGCTCCTGGGGCCCGAACTCCACCAGTCGGGGCCAGACCGAGAGCCGGGGCGCGGCTGGTCGCTGCCTGCGGGGACTCCTGTCTCCTCCGGGCAGGCAGTCTGACAGCCGACCTGGGGGACGAAGAGCGCCTCCCTCGACCCGCTGCCCTTCCACGCGTTGCCCGGTTCCCACAGACCCTACCGCCTCTTCCCAGTGCCCCAGGATTGGCACTCCTGGTAAGGTGCTCTGTGGATGGGCCCAAGAATGCCGAGCCCTGCAAATCCCCTTGGGTCTTATCCTCGGAACGTGGAGAGAGGATGAAAACAGAGGGTCCTAGGAAACCCACTTACATCCTGGCTCCTAGGAGGATTCCTGGGGTTTGTTGCCGGAGCGGGTGGAAAGCCAATCCACCGAAATGTATTTAAACCTGCCTCTACCGATGTCTTTCTGACACACCCTCATGACCCACCTACTTACTCCACGGCAGCTCCCCTAGGCATCAGGCTGACACCGTGGCTGGACTCAAAAGACGTCTTAAAAAAAAAAAAAAAAAAAGACACTTGCTACCTAAAGGTGGTAGAACAGTCTAATGCGGCCTCTACCTTTTTCTCTGTGTCTGGAGCATCTATTTCTGGAGCCTCAGAGACTGTTTTCTTTCTTCTTTTATCACTCTAAACTCGCTTTGTAGGAGTGGTGCTCCCAGCTCCGCTCAAAGCCACCACTATCAAAGTTGGGCACTCTCCGCTCTCATTATGATAATGTTCCTTGTTGCTGTTGTTTGGAGGTGGTGGGAAAGTTGGGGGCTGATTCCCAGACCTTGAGGATGAAGTCTGATAACCTCTCTAGGGTAGGCTTCATGACTTGGGGGGTGGGGGGGGGGGGGTGCCCGACCTCGGAAGGACCCTGGTAGGTGTAATTCTCTGCTGCCTGTCACTGTCAAAGCATGTTTGATTTTTGATTTTGAAGTGGGCGGGGCACATTCGGTAGCCAGCGTGCTGCCCAGCTCTCTCTCCTCCCCTTACGCAAGCACACTCAGTCATATCCAAGAAACCCATTATGTAGGTTTCTTTTGTATGTCATTACATCTTGTGTTGCTCTATTTTTGTTTGTTTGTTTATATCTTGACCTCAGGTCCTGGCCCAGAACATGGCATCACAAGGTAGTTTTCTCTTAAAAGTTGTTCCATGGGTCAGTAATAGAGCCTTGAATGTCTCCAACAATATTGTGTTCATTCACCACTATAGGAGAGATTTGAATTCATTCTCGCTGGATTTGATGTTGTAAGAAGGCCAACGTGTGTGCATTGGTATTTTTCCTGCTTACTTATTTATGAAGTGTTTCTCTTCATCCACGGTAAGACATAATTTGTCTAATGGGCTAGGTTCAGCTAAGCTAGGAGAACAGTGGAATTATTCTTGAAGCAGAGCCCTTCTGAATTATCTAAAGAGATTTTTAATGGCAGAAAATGCATTTTGTTTTCTTTCAAAGTTGGAATAAAGTCAGCATTCCCACAGCTTCCTACTGCCAGGAAAAAACTTCTGCGGGTCAATTTGCAAGATGCTTACAAAAGCTGGGTTTGCTTGAGGTTTAGGAGAGCTAAGACATTCACTTTTTGTAGATATTGCAATAATGTTATTAAGGCCATCTCTGTGCCAGGCACCATACTGGCAGGCACCAGGTATGCAGCTGTGACACCGTACAAGGTCCCTGCCATAACATTAAAAAGGAAAACAATAAATAAGATTATTTATGATAATCATAATTGCAATGAATAAAAGTAACGCAATATTAACTACCAGATTAAAAGAACCCAAAGTTTAGGAAAGAGGGGAAGACCAGAAACACTCATCAACTATATAAGACTTATAGGAACTTACCAGCTCTACTTAGGAAGAAAATAAACTGTGTAAATAACTGTTTCTTATACCCTTATTTTTCAATTGTATGAAAGATTTTTCTAGGATATCAAGGAAGCAGGAGTAGCTGAAGGAATTCTAAAGAAACCCTGGAGAATGAAAATTACTTTTAAGAAGCTGATTAAGTTACTGAATGCAAAGGAGTGAATAAAGAGAAACAAGAAGGAAAACAAGTTGGAAAAGGAATGGAGTTCCCCATAACAAACAGAAAATTCCCATGGCGTCAGTTACTGCCATTTCCCTAGTAGACACCTGAAATTTGACAGTTTGACAACTGCTATCCACTTTTGTTGAATGACAAAAGAGTGAATAATAGTCAATACCTGAAAGAAATCTGGTATGTATCTCTGATGACTTTGAAATTAAACCTATAAAACTGGAAGGACTTGAGAGAAGTCAATGGTTTTAAAACTTCTGGATGTTTGAACTTGAGAAAAGAAAAAGAATTTAGAACAGACTGACAGTGATCAGAATGGAGGGGGGAGGGGGAGAAATGGGGAAAGAAGGGGAGGGGGTTAGTCAAGGAACTAGTATCAATGACCCATGGTCAGGGACAGCAGGGTGGGGACTGACTGTGGGAGAAGGGGAGGTGGGCAGGACAGAGGAGAGCAATGAGGGGAAAAGGAGGATGAAAGGAATACAGCAAAATAAATCAATAAAAAAATAATTGAGAAAGTGAATAGCTGCTTATATAAATTATATTCATGAATAGGTCTTTTTTGTTTTAAATCATGAAAAACATTACTGGAATAATGGACTTATGGCAGTGGCAGGGAATACCACCTTAGAAAGAAGGTTCAATATTCAATGCCCTAATCTAGACTTTCTGCAAATTGATTTGGATATTCAGAAGCATGGGGAGGAACTCACAACAATTTAAAAAGATGAATGATAATCCTGTTGGATGCTCTTCAAAAGATAATTGGGTGTTGAAATAATTATGGAAATAACTGCAGAAACTTTATTTTTCTTGTATAGCTTGTACATTAACATTTATAGGACTGAGTTCTTTACAAAAATTTCATTTCATTTAACCCACTACTTTATAGACATTTTTTAAAAGATTTTACTTATTTATTTATTTATTTATTTTTGAGAAAAGGGAAGGGAGGGAGAAAGAGAAGGAGAGAAACCACAAGTGTGGTTTCACGCATCACTAACTGGGGACCTGGCCTGCAAGCCTGGCATGTGCCCTAACTGGAAATCAAACTGGCAGCCCTTTGGTTCTTAGGCCAGCGGTGCTCAATCCACTGAGCCAGCCACACCAGCCAGGGTCCAGAGATTTTTTACCTCAAAACTCCATTTGTTTTTTGCTATTGTTTTTGTTTGTTTGTTTGTTTGCTTGTCCTGTAGCCTTTCTTAAAGCAAGTGTTCCACAGAACACACTTTGGGAAATGGAATACTATACAACAAATCTAAAAGAATTTAGGTTAAAGCTGAAAGTAAAGAAAATTGCTCAGGTAAATTAAAAGCAGATAATTGGGGGGGGGGAATCACGATGACTAAAACAGATGCATAATATTGGAAGTGCCCATTAATTCACACTTAATAATCAGAAAGAGGATTGAGAATAGCTTCCTTTGAAAGAGAGTCAGTCTAGAAGTGCTATATTTTTTGTCCAGATGAAATAATAGAAAAAAAAAAAAAAAAGACAAGAAAACATATGCAATTCTATGGCTACAAGGATCATATCCCCTGGTACAACCATTTTACAGCCTAAGAAACTGAGGACCAGGGAAATTATAGACCAATGTGGAAATCAGAAATCTGAAGGAGAAAGTATGTTCCCAGGATGTACTCCTTTTTGTACAATTGAGCACTGGAAGTTGTAAGCATCAGGATCAAGATGATGGATGGAAGGAAGGATGGATGAATGAATGGATAGATGATAGATGATTAATGTATATGCTAAATATATGGTTGTTTGCTTCAGAGTGCTCATAAACAATAGTTTGTACGGCCAAATTTTGTAAGGATACTGTCACCAAACTGGCACAACAGAAAAATAATGTCCTAATGAAGACATCAATCATATGGCTAAAATCTTATGTTAAAACTTCAGCATGTAACAAAATGTTGCTGATAATTTCATGGAAAATAAAAGAGAAAAGAAGTGGACTTGAGAAGTTCATTTTCACCATAAGAAATATTTATTTTTTAAGAAAGCCAACTTCAAAGATTTAAAGATAATGAAGGTATGATCCTAGAGTCAGAGATGCCCAAAAAGATAGAAGAACCTTGAAGACAGGCTTACAAATATAAAATCACAAATGATCCAGACTAGGAACAAATTCAGACACCAGTGTGATTACACTTTGCATCTTGGATGACTACAAATCTGCAAAGAGAATGAACAAAAATAGACCTAAGCCATATGAGCAAGAGTAAATAAAAATCAATGTTATTTTAAGCTAACAACAACAGATACTAGCTATATGTAAAAGTGCTAAGTTTTTTAACACCTTCTCCAAAATAATGTATAGACAATAATTTAACTTTTTTAAAGATTTTATTTATTATTTTTCAGAGAGAAGGGAAGGGAGAGAGGAAGAGAGGGAAAGAAACATCAATGTATGGTTGTCTTTCACCTGCCTCCAGCTACAGACCTGGCTGGAGACCTGGCTCACAACCCCTGGTTATGTGCGCTGGCTGGGAATCAAACCAGTGACCTTTGGGCTCACAGGCCAGCACCTTATCCACTGAGCCAGGAGCCAGGGCCAACAATAATTTAATTTTTTATTTTAATTTTTACTTATGCAAGGTTAAACATTTTAACATGCTAATTGATCACTACTTGGGTATTTGAAGTTTCTTTTATGTTTATAAAAGGAATATATCTTTTCTGCTTATAAATGAATCAAAGATTGTTATATATAAAGTATGTTACACCTTTGTTATATATAAAAGGCAAATGCTTTTTGCCATTCATCTTTTTATTATTTGGGGATTATATTATAGATTATAAACTTCTTTCAAAGTGTCTTTTTCATACCTGTGTTTATAGTGCTTAGAAAGGTATTCCCTATTCTGAGATTAGAAAATATCCACTTATAGTTTTTATTTTCCATTATTATTGTTACTATTATTTTATTGTTTTTTGTTTTAAAGAAAAATCAATCTGGTACATCTGTTGATTTCTAGACCTATTTTTTTCTAAACTTCAATTATCTCAGCTCTTAGGGGACATTTTTATTTGCCTTGCTACTCATCAATGGGCTAAAAGAAGGAGATCTAGCTGCCTGTGTTTAGCTTTAAGTTTTAAAAAGTATTCTATAACCAATATTTTTCCATTTTAAAATCATAAATACACTTTAAATATTTTGTTCAAAATGTTGAAGCTTTTACTTTTGCACACATGCAAACTATCTACATTTACATTTCTATTTTATACTATGTTCTTTTAGTTAGACTTGATTCCCTGAACATCATTCCTTCTTACACAGTTTCAACTTTGACTCTGCTGTTCCAATAAGAACTAAAATCTGCTGCCTCCAAGGTATCATAAAATGTATTCAGGTCCCCTGTAGACAATGGAATGAAATACATTTCCCTTGAACTTTAGTATGCTTAGAGTTGTCAATTCTCTTTGTATATATCAGCTTTAGTAAATCCAGCATTCAAATTTAAAAAACATTAAAAACACATCTGTTGTTTTATAAAGATGCAATTTTTACAATCCTATATTCAAGGTCCTTTGGTTCCATGGATAGTACAAACTTTTCCTCCATTGTTACTAGATCTTATATGTTTTCATAGCCAAACATTTTTCGGCTATGAATATCAAATACATCCAAATGATTGATAATATTCCATAATCTAATCTATTCTCTCCAGTATATGTGTTTTGTGAGACTTTACATTCTTTTATTAAGTATATTTTATAAAGCACTGATTAAATTTTGGAAAATTAAGAAAATTATAAAGGAGGTACAATTAATCCAAAGTTACTTTTTGGGTCCTTTCCTGGAAAAAATATTTTTGAGCTGAAATTTCTTTGTGTGGTTTCTGATGCTTGATTTGGAAAATGAACTTTTTAAGGGAAAGAACCTGGCAGATTTATCTCCTCATGTCATAACCAGGAAAAATATTTTAGCAGTTTAAGAAAAAATAATTTGCTTTTCTTGGCTTAGAACAATTTTTAATGGCATTATTTTAAAATTCAGTCATTACTATAAAATTCACATTTCACTAGGATACTAGGCTGAATCATTTAAATGAGGTCATTTATATGAAACTAAAGCCATCTTTAATTTTGTTATGCTGCATTTTTATTAATTCTTACCCTCAAATGTACAATCCTAGAAAATCATATTGTAATCACAATAAACCTTCCTTTACTATTTTAAAATTCAATTATTTACACATTCGATCACATGCATTCAATCTAAAAATCTTTGCATCCTACAGCTTTAAGTAGAATATTTACCTCTTGAATTAAACATTAATTTTATATTAAATATATAATTTTTATATTTATATGATATGCATACTTTTTATGAATATATTGTGTTTTGTTCAACCAGTCAGTCATCCAGATTATCTAGGAAAAATGAAGTTCTCATAAACTGAAAAAAAAAATCATTAAATTTGAGACTTGTTGCAGAATGTAGTCAAGAAAAAAATTGTATACTTACTCTTTTAGATGAAAGAAGGCCATTCTATCTAAAGTACCTTAACCTTTGCTCTTTGCTGCACGCTGGTTGAATGTCAAAGTCAACAAGTATAGATAATGGGATTTGCATGCTTATTAGTTTGTCAGCACAACAAACAGCATTCCCATCACCGCCCAACCAGCCCATTTTTGCCCTCTTTATTTCATTACACGCTCATCTACAACTAACCTTACGCACTGAACTTTAAAAGGAATTTAGTTATTGAAATAAATTTAACTTGCTTTGGAAAAAGAAAACAATTTAAGTCCCCAATGAAGAATATTCATTTTAACCTTTATTTCCCTTACCAAACATTTTCTTTGTTTTCACATAAGTCCTAATTAAAAGACAAATGCATTTATCTAGTTTTAATTTATGATTTATCACTTGTGTCCTTTTCCAAAAACAATAAAGCCATTTTAATCAATAGAAATTTTTATCAAAATGAATAACTAGTACAAACATCTGGACTACTACTGGTGATTTATGCTATAATATTTCGCTAAAACAGTTTGCACAACCTAAACAAAAGAGGGAAAGTGATATGTTTTCTAATTTTTATTATCTGATTTTAAGGAAGAATTTTGGATGAAATTATCACATGTGTCCATATTATACAAGACAGAAAGACATTTGATTTTGTCTGAGCTTCCTGAGGGAAAGAGTCTTGTTTTATGCACCTTTCCATCCCTTAGGAGCAGAACATAACAAATGTTCATTAATGTGCTTTCTGAATCAAACTGTTCAATGATAGTTTGAAGATTAAAAGAATTTGCAAAGTTTTTTTTTCAGAATAGTAGTCTTTTATCTCCACCATGTTCAAAAGCTCAATTGACAGAAACCAACTTTAAACCAGACAGACATTTTTTTTTTTTTGAGGGACTCAGTTAATGAAGTTCAAATAAACTCTGTTCTTGTGATCTAGTCTTACTCAGACTGACACGGTTAGCTCTTCTGTCCAGGTATGCTTACAGCACTTTCTAAGGGCTATTACTCTAGTACCTATCACATACTATGGATTTTACTTGCATCCTATACCTGTGAAAGCCATTTTGTAACCATTTCCACATTCCTCCGTAAGTGTTTGCAAAACCAATTATTGTATCTGGTATGGAATAGGGGCCAATACTTGGTAGTAGTTCAAAATTGTTTACTGAATGAATGAATGACTTGAACCCAAAATGTCTCCAAAAAATGTATGACACAATCTAACAACCTACCTTCCCTCAAAATCAGCTATCTTAGCTTTACGTCTATTTTAGAATAGGATTCATTGTTCTTCTAAATATAAAAATAATGCATGTAATTTCACAAAACTTGGAAAAGAAAATCTAACCACAAAATAAAAACTATATAATCTCTTTACTACCTCTATTTTGGAATCATATGAAATCATATGAAAAATAATTGTTTTTGACATTATTTTTAAACTTACTATACTGACATTTTTTTCCAAAGTCATTAAATATTCTTTGGAAACATCAAGTGGGATGACGACAGAGGATTATAGAATATGAGCTTTGACTCCTTATGTTTAAACATTTGCTTTATTTCTATTTTTGCTAGCATACTTTTAAAATATGAATATTACTATTAGTTAGGCAAGAAATATGTTCATAAATTGAAATAAAGATTTAGAAACTCAATTGCAGGAAAAATATAATTAATAATTTGTGGGAAAGGTTAGGTTTGCTATCAAGGTTTATATCTAGACTTTTAAAATAGAATCATTTAAAGATGCAAAAAAATTCAAAGAATTTATAACAATGAAATACATTAAGCTAACATAAAACCTATAAAAAACATGTTAAAAATTAGGAAGATATTTTGCAGTTTTTAAATTGAATATTCAAATCAAACTTGACACCTCAAGAGAATATCAGTTTTTCTGTCAAATCAAAACAGTGATGTATGCTATGTTTGGAAACTAAGTGATAGGATATGTGTGCGTGTGTGTGTGTGTGTACACATATATAACTTATTATTATGACAGAAATTAACTTCATGAAATATCACTTACGAGTGAAATTGAAAAGTATTTGCTTTGCTACCTTCCATCTATACTTTCTGACAACTGGCTAGAAATATAGTGCCAATCTAATTTTCTTAATGCTCAAGTATAATATTCAATACTTTAAAAAGTATAAGCAGGCCCTGGCTGGTAGCACAGTGGGTAAGGCACCGGCCTGCGAACCCAAGGGTTGCAGGTTCGATTCCCCAGCCAGGGCACATAACCAGATTGCAAACCGGGTCTCCAGTCAGATCTGTGGCTGGAGTCAGGTGAAAGGCAACCATACATTGATGTTTCTCTCCCTCTCTGCCTCTCTCCCTTCCCCTCTTTCTAGAGGTAATTAAATAAAATCTTTAAAAAAAAAAAAAAAGTATAAGCATATGGCTTAAAAAGAGACTTTAAAATGTTAAAATTGATTTTTAAAACCTAGTAAATTGTGTTATAAGAGCATTTTATATTTTAACAAACCAATCCTGGTTTCCAAACTTACAATGTCATAGATTACTAAGTAATGATACAATTGATGGAGTAATCTAGTTTTCAGTTAAAAGATAAGTAATATTATTCTAGTTGGCATGTAAAATTTGCTTGGTTCATTAACAAATTATGTCATTATATTACCTGCAACAGGCCCATGTTTTAGGTGCTGATAAACATGTCTGTGGAGCATTTTGGCAGTCTGTCGCTTTTAAACAACCTACGGAAGATGGCTTTCTTTTGAGCAAATATCACACACACACACACACAAACACACCACAATCCACTCTACTATATTAGCCAAACCAAAGCTATAGTCATTATAAAATAGTTTTTATGACCCTACTCTCAAAATCTTAATTTATGGAATTTGCCTTTTATTGATAGAATGGTGAATGTGGCTGTTTTATGCTAAATTATGTCCACCATAAAATTCACATGTGTAAGCCTTAATCCCCATTACCTCAGAATGTGATTGTATTTGGAGATAGGACATTGAAATTAAAAATGACACCCTAAGGCAATCTGACTGGTGTCCTCATAAGAGGAGATGAAGACAGAGAGAGCCACTAGGGGCATTGTATATCCAGAGAGACAATCATGTGAAGAGGCAGGAAGGACAGACATCAGCAAGCCAAGGGGAGAGAGGCCTTAACAGAAACCAACCCTGCTGACACTTTGATCTTAGACTTCCAGCCTCCAGAACTATAAGATCAATTTCTGTTGCTTAAGACAAACAGACTATGTTATTTTCTTCTGGCAGCCCTAGCAAACTAAGATAAAGATAGTAACATATACTGTGTTAGGGTAGAATAGATAGATTTTTATGTATACAATACAGAGCACAAAAGACAAAGGTTGTTTTTCTTGAACCTCTAGGCATAGAATGCAATAGCCTTTTTCCTATTTTTCACCTTTTTCTTTTCATCAGAAAAGTGTGGGAGAGTGCATGTTACTGAAAAATGTCAAGGAAAGCACTAAGCCACTTAATAAGGTAACGTAACCTTGAACTTAACAATTCACAGAAAATTAAACGAATAGTAGACTTTTAAAATCAAATCAACTTTGCTGTTTTGTGTAACAAATTTATGTATAAGATTAATTTGATTAAGTTATAATATGAATTGTATAAATGTTTATTCTTGAGGAAATGAATATTTTCTAGATTTAAAAATGCTTTAAATATACAGGTAAGAGAGAGAATTTTCATGTGGTATTTTAAGTCTTTTACAATGAATACTAGCTGGCATTATTCGTAGAACTTTAGAAGTAAAAATGGTATTAGAGACCATTTTACCCATGTGCTTCATTTTATAGGTAAAAAGGAATGCCCCTAATCACACAAGTTAGAAGAGGTCAGACAAGAAATGAATCCACACTACATTGATTACACTAGCATTCTGCAATCTGCAGTTGGCTATGTGCCCCATTGGTGGAAAAAAAAAAAAAAAAAATTGAGCATCTACTCCCTACATATATTTGTATACTTTTTGTAATTTAATATATAACTATATTACTATATGACTGGTGTAAAAATAAATACAAAAATACAGACTTAAAAGGGCATATATAAGTTTTCCAATTCTGTATGGAAGAAATATGCTTTTCCTATTCCTACTGCTAAGTACAACTAAAAACTCTGAACATTGTATATTAAAGAAACAGACTCTGAAAAGTAAAGAGAAAAAGACAGACCAACTAGGGATTTTGATACCCAAAAAATAACGTGAATATAAGTTCCTTGTGTTTTCTTTTTGCCTCGTGTCCAGATTGAGTACTGGTCAAGCATACAACCTGAGGATACCAACAGATGGAAACAAAAAAGCCCTAAGAAAAGTCTGATTTTTCCAGTCAAAGAAGCAAGAAAGAAAAAGCCTCATTAAGACAGAAAACTGCTGGCCTGTGAACCCAAAGGTCACAGGTTCGATTCCCAGCCAGGGCAACATAACTAGGTTGTGAGCCAGGTCTCCTGTCAGGTCTGTGGCTGGAGGCAGGTGAAACGCAACCATACATTGATGTCTCTCTCCCTCTCTGCCTCTCTCTCTTCCCTTCTTTCTAAAAATAATAAAATAAAATCTTTAAAAAATAATAAAATAAAATAAAATAAAAGACAGAAAACTGAGAGGTAGTAGCTGCCCTATTTCCACCTCATATTATATGAAAATTTTCAGGAACCATCCCCCATCACTATGCACACAAAGCACCCTGCCACTCTTCCCCTGGGATGATACCAGAGGAGGCCTAGAGTGGAACCTGGACTTTCAATACTTCCAGCTTTCAATAATCTCCTATCAGTAAAAAACCCTAAACTTCCACCCCTTCCAAGTGGTGAGAGGGCATCCTTTCCCCTACTGCTGGAGTTGTGTGAACAGAGGCCTAGTGGGGAGTCTGAAATCTACACCCACCCAGTAGTAAGGTGACCCTCCACACTGCAGTGACAAAGGAGAATGGCTAGGGAGTTGGACTTCCATCTCCAACTGGCACATATATTCCCCTCTTCCAGTGTCAGAGGAGACCTGCTAAAACAGAAATTGAATTAAGATTTTTAAAAATGTTTGCATGTGTTTGGTAATATTGCAATTCATATTACTTAGAAGAGTAATTCTTTAAACAAGTTAATTAATGCAGGCATTTTGAAATAATGAAAACTTCATATTAAAATGATTTGAGAAGCTGACAGAAGACAGTAATTAAAAGGTGAGTTGTCTGGATGTGAAAGAAAAAGAAAAGGTACACATTGGTGGTTACAGAATAGACAGGGGGATATTAAGAAGATTAAAGGAAGTGGAGAAGCCAAAGAACTTATATGCATGACTCATAGACATGAACTAAGGAAGGCATTGCTGGAGGGAATGGGGTACTGGGTGGAGGGGGACAAAAGGGGAAAATTGGAACAACTGTAATAGCTAAATAACTAAAATATATTCAAGGAAAAAATAGTAAGATTTAGAGTATCATGACACAATATCCATAAGGGTCAGGATGCAATTGAATCACTGTCAAAACACAACAAGGAAATTCTAACTTCAGGGGAAAAAAAAAAATTAGCAGATACCACCACAAGATAATCAAAGATATTGGAATTACCTGACAATAACTTTAACTTATACATTATGAAAAGGCTTCAATGAACAATTACAAGCATACTTTAAGCAAAAGGAAAGTTAGAAGAGACAAAGATATTAAAAACGTCAGCAAAAAATAAAAGAACTAAAACCCAAGTGAAATTTTTATAACTTCAACCCAGAACTAAATAGCTAGTAAAAATCTCATGAATAAGCCAAACAAAATAAAAAAGGTGAGGGGAAAGGATTAGTGAACTCAAAGATATAACAATTAGAATTATGTAGTCTCAACAAGAGGAAAAGTACTGTAGACTGAAACAAATTAAAAATAAATAAATGGAGCATAAGTTACGATGGGATAAGATGAAAGTCTAACACTTAGGACACTGACATCCCACAAGGAGAAGAAGAAGAGCTTTAAGTATTCCAAGATATAATGACTGGATAGGTTCCAAGCTTGTCAAGGAATTTCATACCAAGATACATTATAATTCAACTTCTGAAAACTAAAGACAAAGAAAATATCTTGAATACAGATAGAATTGATGTCTCACCTCTAAAAGCAAAACAGATTGAATGACAGTGGGTTTTTCATCAGAAACCATGGAGTCTAGAGAGAAGAGGCACAATATTGTGTAAGTGTTAAAGAGAAAAAGATCTGTCAACACAGAGTTCCATATCCAGTGAAAATATCCTTTGGGAATAAAGGGAAATCCAGACATTCTCAGATGAAAGAAAACTACAGAGGATTTGTCGCTAGCAGAACTCCCCTTAAAAATGACTAGAGAAGTCCTGACTGATGATTCAGTGGAAAGATGCTGGCCTTTGAGCCCAAAGGGTGCTGGTTCGATTCCCAGCCAGGGCACATAACCAGGTTGCAAGCCAGGTCTCCAGCCAGGTCTGTAGCTGGAGGCAGGTGAAAGGCAACCATACATTGATGTTTCTCTCCCTCTCTGCCTCTCTCCCTTCCCCTCTCTCTGAAAATAATAAATAAAATATTTAAAAAATGAAAGAAGAAACAGATACATACTTAGAGTTAAAGTCAACACTGGACTCAACAAATGATAAAAAATATTAGGCTGAAAATCAAGTATATAGAAGAAATAAACATCATTAACCACCAACATTGAATTCACAACTTTAGAACATTATCCCAGTAAGAGCAGAATATACATTCTTCTTAAACACCCTTGTGGCATTTAGCAAGATATCACATATCCTGAACCATAAAACATATCTCAACAAACTTAAAAAAGCTAAAGTCATACAAAGTTTGTTCTCTGATAAAATTGATTCAAACTAGAAATCAATTACAGAACAACAACAGAAAATTTTCAAAGTACATGGGAACTAAGCAACACATTTCTACGTAAACAAGGTGCCAAGAGGAAATCTTGGGGAAAATCAAGAAATATATTAGGCTAATTGAAAATAAAAATCCAACATATAAAATTCTATGGGATGCATCTAAAGCAGTGCCAAAAGAGAAGTGTATAGCACTAAAAACATACCTTAGAAAAGAGGAAAATCTCACATCTCTAGAACTTAGGGGAAAAAAGAGGAGGGACCCAAACCAAGTATAATAAAGAGAAGAAATTAATAAAAGTGAAAACAGAAAAAGAGAGAAAATCAATGAAACAAAAATTTAGCTCTTAAAAAGATCAATAAAATGGTAAAAAGTCTCCCATAAAACTGACCAAAAAAAAAAAAAAAAAAAAGACACAAATTTCCAATATTGGGACTAAAGCTGGAGATATCACTATACACCCTACAGACATCGAAATAAGTGAGTACTGTGGAGAACTCTTCACACATAAATTTGACAAGGTAAATGAAATGTGGCAATTTCTCAGAAGCATAAATATGACAACTCTATCACCAGTGAATAAATGAATCAACATTCAAATAAAAAATTAAACCCATAATTTTAAAATGTTCTTAGACATGACACCAAAAGCACGATTGTTTCAGTCAATCCAGGCTATTACAACAGCATGACATAGACTGGGTGGCCTGAGCAACAGTTTCATGGTTCTAGAGACTGGCAAGTCCAAGATTAAGATGCAAACAAGCATGGTTGAGTAATAGGGTGGGCAGTTTTCCTAGTTGACAGGATGGTCGTCTTCTCCTTGTATCCTCACATGATGGAGGCCAGAGAGAGAAAGAAAGAGAAAGTGGCTCTATTATATTTTTTTCTATAATGATACTTGTCCCTCTCCTTAGAGCCCTACTCTCATGACCTGGTTACTTCCCCAAGACCCTGCTCCAAATACCACCGTATTTGCAAAAGCTTTTACAGAATCCAGAAAGAGCAGAAAAGATCTAGATAATTACCTGGTTGCATTAATGTTGGTTATGATGGGAACAAGAACAGGGGACAGGTTATATGTTAAAGAAGAAAATCTGGCCAAAGTCAAGTACCTAAGAGTAGTCCTGGGCCCTGGCTGGTAGCACAATGGATAAGGCGCCGGCCTGCGAACCCAAAGGTCGCAGGTTCGATTCCCCAGCCAGGGCACATAACCAGGTTGCAAACCAGGTCTCCAGTCAGGTCTGTGGCTGGAGGCAGGTGAAACACAACCATACATTGATGTCTTTCTCCCTCTCTACCTCTCTCTCTTCTCCTCTCTCTAAAAATAATGAAATAAAAATCTTAAAAAAAAAAAAAAAAGAGTAGTCCTGATATTTATTAAAACTTTCAGTTAAAAAAAAAAAAGAAAAAGAATCTGTGTACATTAAAGACTGAAGAATTGAATGTATTTGCTACATTGTACCAACTTCAAGACTAAGGTTTTAAAGATTACATGACATCTGGAGTTCTTTTCCTCAGGAGCTCTTTTTTGATAACTTTTGTGAATCTCTGTCCTCTAATGGCTGTTTCCTCTATAGGTTAAGAAAGCTCACTGTTAGCTGTTATGTTCTCCTTTTTTTGAGAAGATATTTTACTTTTTTTTTTTCCATTTTAAAAATATATGATTGTGTACTCAGGGAGTCCTATTTACTTAAAGTGTTGAAATCCTGTTTCTTTTTGATGTGTCCCTATCATTGATTATCCTTACTTTTGGCACAAAAAGATATTCCAGCCTCATTTTGTTCTCCCTCCTTTGCCCAGAATCAGCCATTTCCACAAGATATTGTGGTTCTTTGCAGTGAAAGACAGTTACAAGAAACCAAGATCGGGACCCTGCCTGGTAGTGCCCATTGCTACTGCTGGGTATTTCTTTCTAGTCCTCCTAAACTCAAAGGTCTGGAAAATCAATGTATGTAGATATGCATACATACATAAACATGTACACATCCATGCTTCTGTAATGATTTCATGTCTATTTGTATAAAAGTATTAGAAAATAGTGAGTTCATGTGGATACCCCCAATCATTATCCAACCCCAGGGCAGGGTTTTCTACTCCTTGTCTGAGTTTGTTAATATACTCTTCAACTTGAGAAATTGGTTCCCATCATCCTCAATATTTTTATTTATTTGCTGAATTAATTTAATAGTCTTTCAATGTAACCAATCTCTCAGCCACACTGCCTCGCTCACCCTTCACCTCCACCACACAGCGACAATACCACTATGCTCCCTTGCATAAAGCTGCCAGGCCTGTAGCTCCCTGCCCCTCTACATTGCCCACATTCTAAGCTGCAAAGCCTGTTGGCCCATGCACTAACCTGATGTCCCTTCCCTGTGGTTCCTCATCCTTATTTCTGGATCACTGGACTGTGCCTTCATGTGGCTCAATTACCCCATATCTCCCTGGTTTTGACAAGGGAGATGTAATCCTCCCATAAATGTGATGGTTCTTTCTTAATGCCAAATGTTTAACCTTTCCTTTTGGTATCATTTCCCTTATGGCTGAAGAGTCTTCTTTAGCAGTCATTTAAGAAGAAATCTATTGGCTGCATTTGAATTTTCTCAGTCTTCCTTCACCTGAGGTGTTTTTAATTTGCTTGGTTCCTGAAGGATATTCTCACTAGATACAGAGTTCTCACTTGGCAGATGAGTGGTGTGAGTCAGTGCTCCAATTTTTGCCTGGGTGATTTCAGTATAGCCCAGCAACAAATGGAATATACACATACACCCAGCCCTCAACCTATACTTCAACAGGGGATTGCCTTCTGAAAGAAGATTGAATAGCCTCCAGAGTTTCAAGTATCATATTCAAAATGGCCAGGATAAAATAGAAAATCACTCATCCACCAGATAAATCATAACATGAAGATAAAAAATAATCAACAGATCCCAATACTGAGAAGAATCAGATATTAGAATTATCTGATCATAATCTTAAAGAAACTAGAATGATTTAAAATACCTCAACAAGCCATTTTAAATTCTGTTGATACAAATGAAAGGATAGAAAATTTCAGAAAGAAATGTTATTAAAAAACAAAATGGAGATTAGAACTGAAAATACAATATGAGAAATAAAAACTCACTAATGGACTCAGTAGTAGGGTAGACATGACAGAGGATTCTATCAAGGAACTTAGAACAGATCCATGGAATTTGTGCAGTCTGAACTACAAAAAGAAGACAGACTGAAAAATAAAATTCAAAGACTGATGGGACAATAACAAAGAGCAACCATTATCAGATTTCCAGAAGGAGAGGAGAAAGAAAATGAGACTGAAAAAGTATTCAAAAAAATAATGTCTGAAATTTTCCGTAATTTGGTGAAAGACACAAACCTACAGATTCCAGAGGCTAAGTAAATGTATTCAATAGGTGAAGTGAACCTATTAAGATAAATTAAGATAACCAATTAAGATAAAATCAAGGAATCCCTTCCCAAGGCATATCATAATTAAACTTCTGAAAAATAAAAACAAAGAAAAAAATATCTTGAAATCCTCCAGATAGAAATGACACTTAACCTTTAAGGGAAAAACAATTCAAATAACAATGGACTTCTCATCAGAAACGAGGGCTGCCAGGAGAAAGTGGTACTGTTGAAGGCAAGTAATTGGTTGCTGCCTCAGCACAGTATAAGGGGCATGAAGAATGCAAGAGCTTTAGGGTGAGTTAACTACTTCTAAATGTGCTGAGCTTTGAAAGGAAATAACAAGCCTAAAGTTTTAAACTCACAGCTCAAGACATTCAAAAAGCCAGACAATAAAATGATTACCCTAAAATTAGCTCTCATCTCTGCAAGGCTGATGGAACTGATAATTAAATGCAAAGTCTAATTCTGTGGTTTCTGAATTACGTCAGCTGAATTCAAATGGTACCATGTCTCTTATTGAAAGTTAAGACATTGTAATCCAAATTGTGATTGAGATAAATAAGAAAACTCTGAAACCCTAGAGCATTTTGAATACTAAACACCCCTTAGTAGAAGAAATAGTTTTTTCTTCAGAGATTGATAAACTGTTCTTGCCTTCCTTGAAAATTATGTAAGCAACTTGTCTGGGGCAGTTACTGTGAGAGGTGGTGTAACTTTTCTTACAACCTATTCCCTATGTCCTTCAATGCCTTAGACTAGTGTCAGAGTCCAGGACATTTCAAAAAGTCATTGCAAAATTAAAACTATGAAGAACCCCTGGCTGGTGTAGCTCAGTGGATTGAACATTGACCTGTGAACCCAAGTGTCATTGGTTTGATTCCCAGTCAGGGCACATCCCCAAGTTGCAAGCCAGCTCTCCAGCCAAGTCCCCAGTGGGAGGCAGGTGAAAGGCAACCATACATTAATGTTTCTCTCCCTTTCTTCCTTCCTCCCTTCCCCTCTCTCTAAAAATAATGAATAAAATCTTTTTCAAAAACTATAAAGAAAAAGTTTATATACCTTGCTGATTGATTGGGGGCCTTCAGGTCTGAGAGAGTTATATAACCACTAAATTCCCACTCAATCTGTATAAGCAAAACAAAACAAATAAACCACCAACAACAACTCAGCCTGGATAACAGATTCCAGGACTGAGAATCTGTCCACACCATGACTCCCTGAGTCAGCTCACAGCACAGAATTTTTTGAGTGCAGAGGAAACTGGACATTATTGAAAACAAACCCTATGATGACACTGTCTTAGATTAGGTTCCTTCAGAAGGAGACTCTGAGGTGAGGATTCCTGTGCAGGTGGTATGTATAAAAAGTACTCCAAGCCCTGGATGGTGGCACTTTGGATAAGGTGCCGGCCTGCGAACCGAAAGGTCGCAGGTTCGATTCCCCAGTCAGGGCACATAACCAGGTCTCCAGCCAGGTCTGTGGCTGGAGGCAGGCGAAACACAACCGTACATTAATGTCTCTCTCCCTCTCTGCCTCTCTCCCTTCCCCTCTTTCTAAAAAATAATGAAATAAAATCTTTAAAATAAAATGAGAAACAACCCTGTAGAACCACCCCCCCCCAAAAAAAAAAAGTACTCCATCTTTCTTTCTGCTGTGTAGTATTCCATTGTGTAAATGTACCAAAGTTTTTTGATCCAATCATACACTGATTGGCACTTAGGCTATTTCCAGCACTTGGCTATTGTAAATAGTGCTGCTATGAACATAGGGGTTCATAGGTTCTTATGAATTTGTGTTTCAGGGTTCTTCAGATATATCCTAGTAGTGGAATCACTGGATCAAAAGGCAGTTCCATTTTTAGTTTTTTGAGGAAATTTCATACTGTTTTCCACAGTGGCTGCACCAGCCTGCATTCCTACCAACAGTGCATGAGGGTTCCCTTTGCCCCACATCCTCACCAACACTTGTTGTTTGTTGATTTGTTGATGATTGCCACTACACAGCAGAAAGAAGGAACTCCTACCCTTTGCAACAACATGGATGGAACTGGAGAGTATTATGCTTAGTGAAATAAGCCAGTCGATGAAGGACAAATACCATATGATCTCACACATTACAGGACAATAATGAACAAAACTAACAACAAGCAAAACAGAACCAAATATATGAATACAGTGAATAGGCCTTCAGTGGTCAGGGGGAAGGGGGTTGGGGGGAGTGGGGAGGAAGAGGCAAGGAAGGGGAGCAGTTTAGACAAGAACCTAGTATAAAGGAACCATGGACATGGACAACAGGTAGGATTGACTTTGGGGGGAATGGGTGGGTGGGGAGGGGGACAGAGGGGAGCAAAAAGGGGATGGATGTAATACAACAACAATAAAGTTAAATTTAAAAAAAATAAGTACTCCAAAAGAAGCTGGGAAGGGAGTAGGGCAGGCTCGACAGGAAAGAGGAAAAGCCAAGCAGAGTGTTAATTTCAGACAACATCCTAGCCCAGTCTGACCTTGAGCGGTCTCTGGAGCATAAACTGGACCTCAGGCCAAGGAGGCAAAAAAGATAAGCTTTCATATTTTTATATCCACAGACATTGGCTAAAGGTCACCCTGTGTACCCAGGTGTATACTCCCAAGTATTTTGGTTTCTCTGCTTCTGCAATAAAATGGTTCCATTAGCCCAAAGGCAGTTCCTAGAAGAATTATAGAAATTTGCAGAAATGGTAAGAGAGATCTGTGTCAAGCACAGACAATGCTGATTACAAATAACACATAAATCACGATAAGTATTACGGTTAGCCTTCCTCCAAAGGACTTACAACATATACTGTAACTGTGCACTGAAGATTTTATGGCAAGATAATCTGACCTAATGCTAAGTCCTGGGGCGCTAAAGTGTTCCACCCAATGAAGAGGATCTTTATGGGGAAAAGAGGAGTCATGAGATAAATGGAGTTTGGGTTTGAATTCCTATAACAGTCTGAACAGGGGTTGTGAACACACCCTGTACAACTGCACAACTCCTGAGCCTGGAATACTTTGGCTTCGGAGCAAGTATTACCACTGGGCAGAAATGTACTATGTAGCTACTCAAGGGTGACTTGAGGGACAGCAGAAGGGAGCTCTTCCAAATGGACAAAATTTCAAATGCTATCTTATGGTCCAATTCCTTGCCCCTACACACAGGCTAAAACTGGGGATTTACAGTTTCATGAATAGTAGCTAGTTGCTCAAAATGTCAGGAACATGCAAGAAACAAGATTGACGAGCATAGGTTGGGTAGTAGACATGCACCTGGCCCTCTCAGGTTGAGCCCAGATTATGGGGTTGGGGAGAGAATAGGCATCACCTGGGTGAGCTGATGTTTCCTCAAAAACCTACCCATGAGACACGATGCATGAATCAAAGAATGTGTATGGATGACCCACGGACATGGACAACAGCGTGGGAATTGACTGTGGGAGGGGGGATGGGATGGGCAGAGGAAGGCAAAGGAAGAAAACTTGGGACAACTGTAAAAAAAATAACAATAAAAAAAGTCATGTTCCACCTACAGTTCTTAAGGTTACAAAATAAACTCTGATATAATAAGCATCACATTTCATTTATTCTGTCTATAAATGAAACATTTAAAAACTTCCAGAGTGAGATCAATGTTTTTTCTTATGAAGTCCTTAGGTAGCAAGCTTATTTTTTGACAAGTTTTTTGACAATAAGTCTTCATTTGTGACTTTTAAAGTTTATTTTGTAGAGAGGCCTTAATAATAAAGTACCACACTCTAAGATCAGCTTTGCTTCCATTGTAATGAGCTTACCAAAGACTTTAACAAAATCCTTAAGAATAAAGAATCCCGAAGCAGTTTTAGAAGCTGCTACTTGGGAAAAAGTTAACTAATAAAAAAAGAGGTGCATATGTTTAAAAATGATCAGATCATTTAAAAGATAATCTTTTATTGTTTCTACTTGTCTTGAGCTAGAAATACTTGAAAAATATAAATTTAAAAGATACCCCTGGCTGGTGGCACAGTGGATAAGGCACTGGCCTTCAAACCCAAAGATGGCTGGTTTGATTCCCCAGCCAGAGCACATAAAACACATAACCAGGTTGCAAGCCAGGTCTCCAGCCAGGTCTGTGGCTGGAGGCAGGTGAAAGGCAACCATATGTTGATGTTTCTCTCCCTTCCTGCCTCTCTCCCTTCCCCTCTCTCTGGAAATAATAAAATAAAATCTTTTTAAAAAATTAAATAAGATAAAATAGAATTAAAAGATATATTACTACTTCATTTTGTTTACCAATAACCTAATTTAGCAAATTTCCCTTGCTTATTAGCTAGTCAAAAAATTGTGAACTATGAGGGCTCAGCCACTGCCATACTACGTCCTCTCCACCCCACTCCCGTCTGCACTCCCTACCCGTCTTCATGACTATGTCTTCTTTAAATCCTTTGTTGGACTTCCATACAGCTCAATTTTCTGGCAGTTCTGGTTGTTTTAGTTTTTTGTTTGTTTGTTTGTTTTTCATCAATGTATGGTTGCTTTTCACCTGCCTCCAGCTACAGACCTGGCTGGAGACCTGGTTTGCAACCTGGCTGGGAATCGAACCAGCAACCTTTGGGTTCGCAGGCCAGTGCCTTATCCACTGTGCTACCAGCCAGGACTTGGTTGTTTTAATTTTGAGGTTAGTTGTGATCCTTCTTAAGGTTGTACAAGGAGGTGATGCACATCAACCTATGCCTCTATATTGACCAAAAGGGTCTCCTTCCCACTATTCTTATTTTATTTGTGTGTTTGTTGTTTATTTCTCTATTTATATTTTTCTTGCAAAATTTGCTTTTATAGTATTCAAAAAACATAATAGAAGTACTTCAAGAATTTATTTATAAATTCTGTTAAGATTTTGATTTGAACTGAATTTAGCATATAAATTAACCTGGGCAAGAGGTAGTGGACTTGATATAATAACCACACTGAATCCTACCATAAAGAAAAGCCTAGTAGAAAATAAGTGCCCATTCATTTAATATTTTTCTTTATAATATTTTCTAGTTTGCTCTTGTTTTCATTAAAAAATTCTGCTTTATTTTTTTGTTAATAGCTAACATTTCCTTATGGCACTAACATGATGTACTATAATCCAAGTATGATTTTGTCTTTTCTAATATTTATATCCCTTAATATTTTTCTTGCTCTCTTGCTCCACTCTTTTTTCTTTCCCTCTTCTCCCTTCCCCTCCCCTTCCCTTCCTTCTTTTCTTCTTTCTTTTTTGATGTGTTTCATAGTGTAACAATAGGAATTGTAACAGTAGGAAATTGTAATCCAACCCACTATTCTTTTGACATTTTCTATAAAGGCTGACTCTGAATAATATGTGGATTGTAGATGAACTGCATGTTTGTATAAAAATCCTAGAAACTAACTTCAAAAGATATAGACTCTGACCTTCAGACATCTTAGCTCTGGAAGACTTGCTAACTTTGGACCATGGAGCCAGGATGACGTTACGCCAGGAATACTGAACCAGGATGAGGCACACTGGACCATCACTTGCCTTATCAGAATGGACTGTGCTTGTCTGCATAGAGAGAACTTTCAACCCCCTCCCTTGATCTCTTTATTCTTTTGGTCTCTCCCTCCCTATAAAAACCTATCTTCCCTGAGAGGTAGACATGGGCTTTGTGATGGAAATACGGGGCTTTGAGTTGTGAATCCCTCATCTTCCCAGAAGATGGGTTTTGAGACAGGATGGCCAAATAATCCTATTTCCTTTACATTGATACCTTTCTCTCAAGTATTGGCTTCTGTAGTGGCAGGCAACTGGACCTGCATTTGTTTACAATAGCTTTCTCTTGAATTTTGGGTAAAAATAAGTAGACATGGTGATACCAGGATACCTCACTACTAAACTTAACTTTAATAGAAATGTCCCATTAAATATAAGGCCAGCAGTTGGTGGAAAATAGAAATTCTTGATCATGCTGATAATTTATCATCCAGTTTAGTAAAATGTTTTCAACATTGTTCTGGATAGTGGAACTTTTCTTCTTTGATTTACTAAAACAAAGATAGCAGTTCTACCTCCTACTAATTTATCCTTCCTTTCATTAACATATTTTCAAATTTTTTGAACAATTTTGCTTAAGACTTTTTAATAGATATCTGTAAGTAAATGTAATTCTTTTCTCCTGATTTCTTTATATAGTTGTGTTCTCTTTATCTTCTTAAGTATCATGTGTAAATTTATTTGAATTTTTTAATAATAGAAATATTTAAAGATAACTAAGTTTGACTTGGCACCTACGAGTTTTCATATGTAACATTTATTTTAATTAAATTCTAGCCCTGGATGGTGGCACAGTGGATAAGGCGCCAGCCTGTGAACCCAAAAGTTGCTGGTTTGATTCCCAACTAGGGCACAGAATCAGGTTGCAAGCCAGGTCTCCATCCAGGTCCACAGCTGGGGCAAGTGAAAGACAACCATGCATTGATGCCTTGTTTTCTCTTTCTCCCTTCCCCTCTCTCTAAAAATAATAAATAAAAAGATTTAAAAAAAAAAGGCTGGTTGATGATGAGAATAAGAGAAGACCAGGAATAACTATAGGAGATTAGCTGAAGAAAGATATTTTCAGAATAATGGACACCTACACATGCTAAAAGGAAGAGAGAAGGGAGGTCATGGAGCAGAATAGATTGAAAATAAACAAAGGTGGGTATGTTTAATGTGTGAGACAACATTCCAGAGAGTACTGAAGAGGTTAGTGTCAGGACAGAATTCCCAAATGTATACTTTGAGATGCTAAGGATCTGTATTTTTCAAGAGTCTTTTTATAAATCTTTAGATTCAACTGACAAGTCCCACCCCTTAGAATTTCTAAGTTTGAAGTAAAGCTATATTTTTTAGTTTTCACTTGTTATTTCCTTATGCGAGGACTTTTCTAAAGTTGCTTTTTAGAGAGAGAAGAGAAAGGGAGAGGGAGTGGAAAAAAGAGAATGAGAGGGAGCTAAGTGGATAGAGAAAGGGAGAGATAGAGAGACAGACAGAGAAACATCAACATGAGAGAAAAGCATCAACTTACCACCTACCGTTAGCACCCCAATTAGGGATCATATCAGCAACCTAGGTATGTGCCCTGACTGTGAATCAAACAAACAACCTTTTGGTTTATGGGATGATGCTCCAACAACTGAGCCACACTGGCCAGGGTTAGGGTCTACAATTTTATGAGGCTTTCTCAAAGGCATTAAAAAATGCCAAAAATTTTACAATAAGAATAAATAGTGCCATGTTAATTTTAATCACCTGCTGATTTCTGGTGTAGTTTGACAATTTAACACTTACCTCTCTGATTTTTAAGCACAAGAATGTAGAAAATTGACTCAACATGATACTGATATATCCTCTGCTATAAAGTTTGACTTTTACAGGCCCTAGCTGGTGACTCAGTGGATTGGCACAGGCCTACAAACCCAAAAGTCACTGGTTCAATTCCCCAGCCAGGGCACATAACCAGGTTGCAAGCCAGGTCTCCAGCCAGGTCTGGAGCTGGAGGAAGGTAAAGGCAACCATGCAAGACACTTCTCTCCCCTTCTTCCTCCCTCCCTGTCCTTCTCTCTGAAAAATAATAAATAAAATCTTAGTTTGTCTTCTAAGTTGTAAAGATAATTAAAGAGAATAACTACAACACTGACAAGGAAGTAAAAGGCATTATTTTTCTCTTTATTTATTTTGGGGGAAGAAAGTGCAATGAACAATAGTGTAATTGGTAATCAGTAAAACACTTATCTTTTAATGTGTCCTTTTAATTTAAGCCATTATTAATGCAGTTTTTGGTCTGGATAATTTAAAATCACTTTCTGTAACTGTTAGTGTGTGTACATATGCTTGTGTAGACAGGTGTAACTCTTCTATGATGAATAAACAGGAGTACTCAAAATACATACTGTAATAAAAAAACATTTATTGGATGTGTATAGACATAGCACCTGTTGTTTATACATGTCAACATTGAAAATGGAAATACATGTGATGAGCCAGATATTAATCAAATTAGAATCAGAACCATGTATCATGCATGTTTTAATAACTGATAAGAAAGCAAAGTTTTTAAAAAATGACTATTTAAGCAATCCTTTTAACTGAATATTAATAATCTGTATTTGAAAAACAGTATGAAATTGAAGCCATATGATCTTAGAAGGAATCATTCTCAATTACTTTCAGAAACATTAATAATTCTGGACTTTTAATTTAAATGAACATAAAGTGATCAAAACCAATTTCTAACTATAGCAGGTAAACTTTTCCAGTTTTTATTCATATCTGGTACAAAGCAGTAACCAAGGCAGTCCCTTCTGCGAACTGGTTTATATTGCTGATGCTAAGTTAAAAAAAAAAAGAAAGAAAAGAAAAATATGTGATTTAATGAATTCATTTAATATATGTATTTTAACCAGGAATGACATATAAAGAGATTCATTATAAAATATACAAAATTAAGCTCATATTGCTTAATGACCCAATTTTAAAAGTTATTTTATTGGGACACAGGGAAATAAAAAATAATCTAGCTATGATATTTTGTGAATAAATTCAAGAATCAAAATTAAGTTCCCTACCTAATTTTTAGTGTTTATCCCTAAGTAGCCAAAAAATAAAAAATAAAAAAATACTTTGCTAACTAAATAAAATAGGTATAATGGAAATGTTAAAATAATCACAAGTTTATTATCAAAAAATTAGACTAGAATCATAGGCTTTACTCCATCAGAAAAATAAACAAAGGCAAAGACAACGGGGAAAAAAGCATGAATTGGGTGCAGTTTTCTGACAACTAGGAAAGACTAAACAAAGCATGTTTATTTTAATAAGCATTTTCACAGCTTAAGCAACCTAAATTTAAAGGGATGTGCTTACAAAGTAAAAATGCAGACTCTCAGTGATGACTAACTTGCGGAAATCTAAATAAGAAAATTGAAACTAAAGAAGTTAGGGGACCTGTAAATTATGGCTCAAGAAGTGGAAATCAGCCTGCAATTTTTACTGTTGAATTTATTTACTATACCTATATGCTGATAAATTTTCATCATCTTTTGCTAGTTTATAAGACTTTAAATTTTAACAAGATCAAAAACAATGCTATACAATGTTAGAATAAGTATATATCTTGAACTTAACAAACAAAACTGACAATAATTGCTTAATATTGGCACCAGTTTCCTGCTCCATCAAATAATTTCATTCTCTAAGTTCCTGGTAAACAAATAAAAGAATCATACCCATCTATCAGTAGAGGTCATGGATAGTTCTATTCATGGGAGGAAAACTGAATCCTGCAGGTGCAGAACTCTGGCGGGTGTCTCTTTAGACTCTGATCAACATGCACTATACACTAAAAGAAAGAACAAAGATGCTGTGATGTGTTTAGTGACCATGTGAAACTGGATATTCACATTTCCAATAAAGACTGAGTATTTCCTTTTCATTATTAATGGTTTTTTTCTTGTTGACTAATTGGACTTGTTGATTTATTCATGAAAATAGAGGGAAAGGCCAAACATCTCTACCTACATTACCCTAAGTCTAGAGACTGAAGAGTGGTTTTGAGTCCTATCTCTGAGGTCAGTATGATGTTCATTAAGTCAGTGTATCTGACTGAGATTCAGATTTCCTATTTGAAGGTGAAACCAATCATCCAGGTTACTTCCAGGTGAGAAAGGATTCATTACCCACCACTAGACCCTTTGAAAGGAGTGTGGCCCAGCCAATAATCTTGATTTCAGATTGCTAGCTTCAGAACTTTGAAATAATTCATTTCTGTTTTAAGTCTCCCAATTTGTGAGATTTGCTAGGGCAGCCCTAGGAGACTAACAGTGTCATCCATAAACATCTTGTTTTACCACATTTTTCTGATGGAAACTGCGCTAGGCATACAGGGTATAAAAGCAACTGTGGGATAATTCCTCCAAGAACTCACTTCAAGAGGGCAGACACCTGTACAATGAATGCAGTGTAATAATGTTAAGTTAGCAGTGTGAGGGGAGCACGGAAGAAGTTGGGAGTTGTGGCAAGGCTATTTAGGAAATGTCGAATGGTTTAATGAGGCTGAAGTATAAAAGTGCTTGATGGAAAGAAACAAACAAACAACAACAACAACAAAAAACCCTAGACTATAAAAGAACATACAGACTTTTAAAGACCTTGATTATTATTTTAAAGAGTTTAGGGCTTTGACCTGTAGGTTTAAGATAGTTAACTTTAAGTGCCAACTCCAAAAACTAGACAGTTTTTACATGGAGTTTGGTATTTAGATGAATTATGAAGCATATTTGGCTAATTTACTTATTCACCAAAAATATATGAAGACCATATTATGTGCCAGTGGTATGCTAACAATTTTGAATTTGGTGGTTAGCAAGGTAGACACAAACCCTGCCTTACAGAGCATATAAACTGAAGGAGAAAAAGAACTTTGATTAATTAGCCATTAGCATGTAGGGAGAGAACATATTTACAGTACATTTATTAACCATGCTTTAGGAAATGTGAGGTTAACCTGAGTAGTGACCAGAATGTAACTGCATTTCATGGGAATCACTAAGTAGATGAGAAGAATAAACTAATTGGGGAAAAGACACAGGATAAAGAGATGTACGAAAGACTATGGTAACAATCTTAGAAGAAATTATGAGAATCATAATTAGAGAAGAAGCAGTAGGAATGGGGAAGGAATGTTGGGATTAAAGCCATGTATACGCTGGCCTGCGAACCCAAATATTGCTGGTTCAATTCCCAGCCAGGGCACCTAACCAGGTGGCAAGCCCTGTCTCCAGCCAGGTCCATAGCTGGAGGCAGGTGAAAGGCAACCACACATTGATGTCTCTTTCCCTCTCTGCCTCTCTCCCTTCCTCTCTCTCTAAAAATAATAGATAAAATCTTAAAAAAAAAAACAAAAACAAAATAACAACAAAAAAAAACCTATGTGTATTCTGGAAGCAAAATTGACAAAGCCTTGTAATTAATTGGGTACAGAGAGTGAAGTTGTTGTGGAGGCAAGCTTCTGATCATCTTTAGCTTGGTTTATTACCAATCCATGTCTACTATGATTTTAAAATGCAACATTATTTTATCTATCATTAAGAAAGAAAAAGAACTCCATTTAAACCGTGATATGATATAATACATTCTTATCCCTTAGAATTTTTATTTTGAACTAACTGAAACATGTATTTTAGATTTACCTAATTAGAAATTTTGAAGGTCACAGTTCATTATTCTGAAAAGGAAAACAAGGAAAATCAATTGGTTAAAGCATTCTTAAAACCTTTTCACATTCACAATCTAACTCTTACAAGTCATTTTTCTACTCAGAATTATCAAATCCATTTTTTCTCTCCATCCACTATTATCTTCTGTGCCAACAAAAGTATTCCACTATTGTTTCTGAGATTTTCTTTGAAGTTTTAAGCTTTGATGCTGGCACTTTGTTGATATTACAAGAATGTGTCAAAGGAAGGCTTTTAGACAACGTTTAGAATTTATATGCCTTCAAGTGATTCTTAAATTTTTCTTAATTAAAAGGTCATAGAAATGCCATTAGCCAACTATATCAACAGGAATAATTAAGACATCCATGAATGTACCAGCAATGAAAATTATATTACAGCTGTGTCCTGGGCCAATACCAATTAGAAGACCTCATCAATTATGATATATCTTGATGTCAGAAATATTCAAATGAAGGGGAAAAAGTGGACTTCAAGATTGATGAAATACAATAGTGACTTTAAATAAGATAGGCAGGTCAGGGATGCCAAATTAAATTGTTTTATTGTCATTTCACTAGAAACAAAAATGTCATGCATAACTCACAGAATATTATAGAGGAATGAGGGATTATGGACATCTTGAACTTATGCTTCCTTAAAATGTGTGCCATAATATTTTAGTAAGATTCATGGGTAAATTTGTTAGTAATAAAGTATGTGTTCATTCAGTTGAAATGTGTACAGAGGCTCTCTGTGTTTCCCTCCGTGGCTATTTTCTCAAGGACCAATCTGTGTTCTTTCTGTATGTGCTCCCACTTGGGCCAGGCAGCAGAAAACAGAGAAGCACCCCTGACTACTTCTATAAAGCAGTGGATGTAAAGAAAAGGGCAAACCTGAAAGATGTATTCAACTGGCTGTACTTGTACTCAAGAGAATTTTTGTATTACAAAAATCTTTATGCTTAAAAGAATCTGTATTAAAAATATTTTTTAGAAAAGGTTATTTAAGCCAGTTTCTGTTACCTGCCATTTGAAGAATTTTAAGTGAATTTATCCAGGTTTAGAGGAAACCAGCAGTAAAATAAAAATTAAATGGTTCTCATTTTCTATTATTTTTTAGTTAGGTAAATAATCTATGTTTTACAATTATTAGTTTCATTTTGAACTCGTGTAATTCAGCTATAGTTTCCTTGCTTTTCTTAGTAAGAGTGAATGATAAATAGCAATGAATAGCAGTAAACTCCAAGCTGGTACTTTGAAAACATAGTAAAACAGATTGTATTTCATAAAATAAGTAAATTAAACAATAATGAACTTAATATGATTAGAGGGAGGAGGTGTGATGGGCACCTTTTGGAGTTAGGCCAAACTACGTTCAAAGACCACCAACACCATAACTACCTTGCTATGTAAATTTAGCAAATACAGGATGACATGAAAGTTGGTTTATAGTTATAAGTATGTACAATAAAGAGATTAGTACCAGGATGGTGGAGGAGTAAGAGGAAGCTACACTAACTACCACCCAGGACCAATCTGGGATTAAAACTAAATTGTAGAGAAATTAACCTAAATAACCAACTGAACAGCAGCTGGAGATACGCCTTATAATCACAGCCAGCCAGCAGAAAACCCTTCACCTCACCCACACTGTGAGCGGTAAGGAGTGTGAAGGAGATGTGAGAGAGCTGACTTGGCTCCCACTGGTGCTAGCTGAAGTGCTGGGGGACATTTCAGTGTCTGGGGGTCTCCCCTGAGAAGTGTGGGTTCTAAATCCCAAGCTGAACTCCCCAGCCTAGGGCAGCAGAGCTGGAAAGGAACCCAGATAACATCCAGTTGTGAAAACGGAGGGGTTTCTATCTGCCAGGGAGAGACAGCTGGAGTCACAGAGAGCCACAGTGATCAGACAAGAAAAAGAAATAAAAGGCATTCAAATTGGAAAGGAAGAAGTAAAACTGTCATTATTTGCAGAGTACAAAGAAAACCCTATAGACTCCACCAAAAACACTACTAGACTTAGAAAGTGTATTTGGCAAAATAGCAGGATACAAAGTCAATACTGAGAAATTAAAGGCATTTTGTACAACAATGAAACAGAAACCAATAAAAAAAAATCTCATTTATCTCATTTAATATAGCAACAAGAAAAAAAGTACCTAGGAATAAACTTAGGCAAGAATGTAAAAGACCCATACTTGGAAACCTACAGAACACTGAAGAAATAGATTAAGGTAGGTACAAATAAATGGAAGCATATACTGTATTCATTGATTGGAAGAACTAACCTCATTAAAATGTCCATATTACCCAAAGCAATTTACAGATTCAATGCAGTCCTTATTAAAATACCAATGGCATGGTTTACATATCTAGAACAAGTATTTCAAAAATTTATATGAAACCAATAATAATCACCCTGAATAGCCTCAGCAATCTTGAAAAGGAAGAACAAAGTAGGATAGATCACACTACTTGATATCAAGCTATATTACTGTAAATAAAATAGTGTGGTACTGGGCTAATAACTGACACATAGATCAAAGGAACAGATTAGAGAGCCCAGAAAAAAACCCATGTCTCTATGGATAATTAATATATGACAAAAGGGGCAGGAGTATAAAAATGGGGTAAAAATAGTCTCTTCAACAAATAGTGTTGGGAAAAATGGAATGGTACATTTAAAAGAAGGAAGGAAGGAAGGAAAGAAAGAAAGGAAGGAAGGAAGGAAGGAAGGAAGGAAGGAAGGAAGGAAGGAAGGAAGGAAGGAAGGGAGGGAAGAAAGAAAGAAAGGAAGAAAGAAAGAAAAAGAAACTAGACTACCAACTCAAAATGAATAAGAGGCTTAAACATAAGCCATGACACCGTACAGCCCTGGAGAAAAACATAGGCAGTAAAATTTCAGATATCCCAAGCAGCAATATTTTTGCCAATATATTATCTAGGGCAAGGGAAAGAATAAGCAAATAGGACTACGTCATATTAAAGGTCTCTGCATGGATAAAGAAAACATCATCAAAATGAAAAGGAAACCAACTGTATAGAAAATATAACTGCCAATTATACCTTAGACAAGGGTTTGATCTCCAAAATATATAAAGAACTCATGATTCAGTACCAAGAAGAAAAACAGTCCAATTAAAAATGAGAGCAAGCCCTGGCTATTGGCACAGTGGATAAGGCACCGGCCTGCAAACCCAAAAGTTGCTGGTTGATTCCCCAGCCGGGGCACATAATCAGGTTGCAAGCCAGGCCTCCAGCCAGATTCTTAGCTGGAGGCAGGCAAAAGGCAACCATACATTGATGTCTCTCTCCCTCTCTGCCCCCCTCTCTAAAAAAGAATAAATAAAATCTTTTAAAAAGAGAGCAAAAGACCTGGTCAGACACTTCTCCAAGGAGGACATACAAAGGGTCCATAGGCATATGAAAGGATGCTCAATAACACTAACCATCAGAGAGATGCAAATTAAAAGCACAAGGAAATACCAACTCACACAGGTCACAATGGCCATCATTAACAAATCAACAAACAACAAGTGCCAAGGAGGATGTGGAGTAAAGGGAACCCTAGTGCACTGTTGGTGTGAGTGCAGATGGGTGCAACCACAGTGGAAAACAGTGTGAAATTCCCCTTAAAAACTACACATAGAGCTGCCTTTTGATTCAGCAATTTCACTGCGGGAATTATACCATAAGAATCCAGGGACACCAATTCAAAAGAACTTATGCAACTCTATGTTCACAACAGCACTGTTTACAATAGTCAAGTGTTGGAAACAGACCAAGTGCCTATCAGTAAATAAGTGTATCAAAAAACTGTGGTCCACTTACACAGTGGAATACTATACAGCAGAAAGAAAAAAAACCCTTACCATTCACGATAGCATGGATGGAACAGAAGAGTATTATGCTTAGTGAAATAAACCAGGTAGTAAAAGACAAATACCATATGATCTCACCTATAAGAGGAACCTAATGAACACCACAAACAAATGAGTAAAATAAAATCAGAGGCATAAAACAAGGAATAGACTGACAGTGATCAGAAGGGAGGGGGAAGGAGAAAGGGAGGAAAGAAGGGGGAAAATCTAGTCAAGGAACAGGTATTACTGGGGATTGACTGTGGGAGTTGGAGGTAGGTGGAGCACGGGAGAGCAATGGGGGAAAATTGGGACAAGTGTAATACAACAACAATGAAAGAGAAAAATGCTAACTCTAACAAACACTCTATAAACAAACAAGCACTATTCAACATCAAAGCAAACAAACAAACAACCCAATCAAAAAAAGGGCAAAGGATCTGAATAGACACTACTCCAAAGACATACAAATGGCCAAAAGACATATGAAAAGATGCTCAATGTCACTAATCATCAGGGAAATGCAAAGTAACACCACAATGAGATATCATTTCACAACTGTCAAAATGGCTATCATCAATGAATCAATAAATAACAAGTGCTGGTGAGAACTTGGAGAAGGGAAACTGTTTTGGCACTGTTGGTGGGAATGCAAATTGGTGGAACCACTGTGGAAAGATACTTAAAAAAAAATTGATCTCCCTTTTGACCCAGCGGTTCCACTGCTGGGAATATATCCAAAGAAACCCAAAACACTAATTGGAAAGAATATAAGCACCCGCATGTTCACTGCCACATTATTTAAGTTCACCAAGACATGGAAGTTGCCCTAGTGAACCATCAATAGATGAGTGGGTAAAACAACTACAGGGCATTTACACAATGGAATACTACTTGGCCATAAAAAAGAAAATTTTACCCTTTGTGACAGTATCGATGGACCTGGAGAACATTATACTAAGTGAAATAAGCCAGCCAAAGAAAGACAAATATTATATGATTTCACTCACATGTGAAATCTAATGAACAAACTGAACTAACAAGGAAAACAGAGACAGACTCATAGATGGAGAACTAGTGTCTCTGCAGGGAGGTTAGGGATGGAGGGATTAAGCAAAAAGGAAAAAGGACTCAAGGACATGAACAACAGTGCGGTCATCACTGGGGCATGGGTGGTATAAGGAGATTAAATGATAATAGAAACAAATACAATAAAGAGTAAATTGAAAAACAAACCAGCTTATGCCTGTATTATTATTTATTAATTATTTTCCACACGAACAACTATAAACCTACTTTTGCTCCACTCTATATTTAATCTCCTAAAGGTTTACTGGCAAATTAAAAGGTCATTGTTTTATATATGATTAAATAGGGTAAACATTGTACTATTCATTGCTCGTAGTAGGCACTCAGTAAGCAGTGGCTATCCTTAGTGCCATTGTTACCATACTTCAGCACTGAAAAGATTAAGCAATTACAGGAATTCTTGAATTGACACATGGAAGCTTCAACTTTGGAGTCTAGAAGGGCAGAAGCAAGACAGTTTCGTCAAGGTCTGTGTGCTTTGTTATTATAGCAAATCTTTTGAAACAGCCACTTTTGTATGTCAGAAATGGTGAAATAGCAACAGTTTCATATGCTCTCCTAGTATTATAGTTTGTCCAATATATCAGCTCATTACATGCCTTTCTGCTTTTTATTTTCACTTTTTAAAACTGTCAATAAAATACCACCATTGCTGATATAAGTCAATTGGGATATTGATTATCTTTTTTAGTGTTTGTCTTTCAGGTGGTATTTTGTTTATGCTTTCTTATTAAATAACGTGTATCACTGCTATAGCAGATTATGAAAGTTAGAAAATGCATTAAGGAAAAGCACAAGAAATTAATAAACAAAATATGTAACACATTTCCAGGTTTATTCACATCACCAGATCAGGCCCTGTGTGTATTTACAATGCCACTAGGAAAGAGTGGGAAGGTGGTCCCTGTGTCTGAAAACCTGCCTTTGCTGTGTGTTGTGTTGAATGTCTGTTTATTAAGATGGCTTAGCAACCGAGTCTATCTGGAAAAACAGAGGTGCTAAGTAGGAGAGGTGCTGAAAGTTGCTCCAAGACAAAATGTGACACTTGACAATGATCTCATCCACATGGTGCATATTCTCCTACCCTATTCTATGATATTTTTAGCTGAAAACCATAGGCCAGCATGTGCAAAGATCGACGTGTGCAACATGTCTGTTATGGTCTGCTTATTCTTCTTGGCTCTTCTTAGGATTCCTAATACTAGTTACTACAATCACACTGAGATATTTTTAGAGTTACATGTCATTCATTGTTAAAAATCTGATTTTGGGTACCATCAGATCCGTACTTCCAACAGCAAGTTCTTTCTTTGAGAAGAGTTTTATGTATTTTGATGGGAACAAGGAGGGAAGTGCAAATGATTGAAAAGTATGCATTACATACAGAATTTCACTGCATTACATACAGAATTTCACTTCCATTTAACCCCAGAAGTTCAGAAAATGAGAACAAATGAACTGCTGCAGCTTGACTTCAATTTTTCCAACCAAGTTGTATTTTAACTCCAGTTTAGGTAAATTAAACAAAGGCCAAATAAAAGGAGGTTTCACACTGATGAACTAACTCTCCCCTTTCTGAAATCCAATCATTAACAAATGGTCACTTTTAATTCTATGTTTGCTCAGGCTGGAACACAATGGATTCCTATTAGCAAAGTCTTTGATGGTAAACAGGGATCTCATATGTATTTTCTAAAGAAAGGTAGATTTTAAATGGGGTGTGTGTGTGAGGGAATGACTATGACAAAAAATTTTAATCTTTAAAACTGAACGTATTTCACAGAGAGGGTGGAAAAGCCAGTGGGAAGTAAATAGAAATGTGATTACCTTTATAAAATTGACGTTCTGAGTACAATTAGAAATTTTTGGTGACAAATGTACTTAATTTTTTGAGTGTTTACTTCTTCAAGTGAAAGTTACCTTTTTTTTCCCTTTTAATAAAACCTGTTTATCTTGTTCTACAGCAGTCAAAGGCTCAGAAAGAAAAATTTTCTCCAGAATGTTTTGTTCTGAAAAACAAGGTCACTTAAACACTTGATAACCTGTGTGAGACATAAAACATTTGTAGCCTGTACACAGATGAAAGGACTTTCAAACTTTTGATATTTCTGCCATTT
The DNA here is from genome assembly GCA_004026585.1 of Noctilio leporinus. Classification (NCBI taxonomy): domain Eukaryota; kingdom Metazoa; phylum Chordata; class Mammalia; order Chiroptera; family Noctilionidae; genus Noctilio; species Noctilio leporinus. Next base: position 135,595 of record PVIW01003105.1, on the reverse strand, counting down.
CAACTGTAAAGAAAAAAATACTTGTCTAATTATTTTTTTAATAAGTAAGGGTGTTATTTAACCACTGGTTTAGAATAAACTGGAGATATCCCTTGTATTCCATGAACCTCCACCCCCACCCCTACTGCTGACTATACTGACGATCTAACATTTCTCAAAAGGTGTTCAGCAACACTAGACCTTTGCACTGTGCTATGAAACAAAATAGGATTAAGATTGGATACACTTTGCATAATATTCCCTTTCTCAGGATTTCATATTACTAAATACTCCAAGAAGCCATGCACTAAAGAAACTTATTTTGTTTATTTCATATGCCTTCCCAATGTCTTGGGCCATAAACTATGTTTTAAAAAAGATATAGTCTGTCTTCACAGCACCTCCTACTTTCCTTCCTTATAACAACGTTTGTTCCTCTGCTGATGAGGCAGAAAAGAGAAGTAATATTCCTATTTTCTGCCACTATCTGCTCAATAGGCTGTCTTGGCAAATGGGTATAAATTCTGTTCTAGTTTATTTTCATTGTCTTGATGTACAGCAGGTGGTGGCTCCAAGAGGCATGCCCCGGCCTACCTCGTCGAGGGACTCCCACTCCCACCAGAGTGAGCGGCCTGTGTGAGGCTCAGCTGTACCCCTGTGCCGACTGGTAACATCATACTGGATTCCTCTAGCATGTGCTTCTCTGTGCTAGGTTTTGGCGGTCGCCTGCAAGGCTAAACTCTGACCTTGTTTACATACTGAAGCCAACTCTTGAGTTTTAATCTTCCATGGAAATTTGGCAAGGAAAAGTCCTGGCCCATGTCACTTGGTTCTTCTGAATGCCACCTTTCAGCATGCCTCTGGAAAGGGGGCTGGCCTCAGTAGCCAGCTTTCCTTGAACTTAGACTATGCACTCTTAGCTGTGGACCTGTGGCCTAACAGCTCCTTGCCTCATGAATAACAGAAATAACCGCTGTTGCCCTGGCTGGGTAGCTCAGTTGCTTGAGTGTTCTCCCAAACACCAAAAGTTTGTGGGTCAACTCCTGGTCAACATACCTAGGTTGTGGGTTTGGTTCCGGTCAGAAGGCGATTGATCAATGTCTCACACATCGATGTTTCCTTCTCTCTGTCTCTCTCTCTCCTTTCCTCCCTCTCATCAATAAACAAATCCCTGGGTAAGGATTAAACAAAGAAGAAAGAAAGAATCACTATTAACAGTTTACACAACATTTCACAGAATTGTTTAATCTAGGAACCCCCATTTGCACCCCAAACACATTTTAGGAATTATTATATTAGTCTTTCTTTTTTAAAGATTTTATTTATTACTTTCAGAGAGAGGGAGAGAGACATCCATGTATGGTTGCCTTTCACCTGCCTCCAGCTAAGGACCTGGCTGGAGACCTGGCTTGCAACCTGGTTATGTTGCCCTGGCTGGGAAATCAAACCAGCAAACTTTCGGTTCGCAGGCCAGAGCCTTATTCACTGTGCCATCAGCCAGGGCTTATGTTAGTCTTTTTAAGGAATAGTAGAGTAGAATATAATAGTTAATGTGCTCTAGCTCACAAACTGAGAACACCAAGAAATAAGTTTCTGTCTCTCAGCTCTGTCACATGGAGCTGCATTTGGAAATCCTAGTATTGGCCTCTTCGATGCTTTCCAGGGCTGTGTTGTGTCCCAGAAAAGCGATGTGGCAACACAACAGAAGAGAGGGACACAAAGGTTACTGCTAAGATGCTCATTGATCCAGGTAGCAAGGCCTTAAGGTCCAGAAAGCCCCTTCTGCTTCTCCACCACTCTTGCAACTGTGCACCGCCCAGGGCCCCGTCAGTCCTCAGACAAACCCTGAGAAAGTCATTCAAAGTAACTTCCTCCCTCCTCACTGATAAGAGGGAACTTTTCCTAGTCTCTGGGCATTTTCTTCTCTCATGTTTCCATCCTACCTATTTAATCTACTCACCAAAACCTCTCGCATATCTTTTCGAAGATTATAAAAATGATCCTTTATGTGCCTAATGGGGGCAATGGAGAAGAGGAAATACTAAGACAGGAAATATAAGTACGTATCAGAAAAAAATGTCCTGACCTTCTGCAGAGAAATTTTACCTTTTATTCAGATATCACCCTCCACTTCCATCTCAAGAATGTGGGACTGGAATATTTGTCCCATGTAGGGTTATGAGGGTTGTGATTTCCACTTCAGCAGTACTGGCTGGCTGGCTGGTGATATTTCCCTGTGTGAGCAGGGTGACATCGTTATAAGACAGAGATCTTACCTCTGTTTGTGGGTCACTACATGTTCCCTCAACAGGGTCTCAGTCCAGCCCTCCAGGAAGCTCAGCTGGAAGTTGAGGTGGAATTCTCCTTGTTTGGCATCAGCCCCCAGTAAGCCTTACATGATTGTTGGGAGAGTGAAACAGGGACTGAAGGAGAGAGCCCATGGGCAGTCCTCCAACATGATCCCACCTGTGCCTTCATCTTCCTCGTAGATCACTCATCTGGTACAAGTAGACAACAGATACAGCTGAACCTGATTCTGGAGGGGCTACAGGGACTCCACTCTCTGGTCCTATTCTGGTTTCTTCAGACTCCCACATGCACATGTATCCACAGATCAGAAACTAGCAACTGGAATCCACCAACCAACATTCCTATAGTTGCTATATCCCTTAGATGAAAAGGTCAGCTCTGGAGTTCTTTTTTCTTTAAAGATTTTATTTATTACTTTTAGAGAGAGGGGCAGGGAGAGAGGCAGAGAGGGAGAGAGACATCAATGTTTGGTGGCCTTTCACCTGCCTCCAGCTACAGATCTGGCTGGAGACCTGGCTTGCAACCTGGTTATGTGTCCTGGCTGGGAATCAAACCAGTGACCTCTAGGTTTGCAGGCTGGTACCTTATCCACTGTGCCACCAGCCAGGGCTGAAGTCTTTTAAAGAAAGAGAGTGTCTCCATTTTTGGCTCAACCTGTCCCATTGCAATTGAACTTAGCGTTTGTCCATTTGGGATGTGCATATGTGGCTGCCCTGGACCAGCTTTGGAAGGTCTTCAAAGGCTCCAGAAGCTTCCCAATTAAGCCCGAAAAATGCCAGTCCGGAGTTTTACCTGGATAAGAGCCCACTGAAGTGTTCAGAGCCTGAGCTGGTACCTCTAGAATTAACCATCTCATTTTTTAATCAGAATTGAAAGGGAAGCTTTAAAATTCACCTTTAGTCCTTTCTTTTCAAGGCATTTTCTTAGGAATCTGAGAATTTAATTTTGTCATCAAATTGATAAGGCTACACATTTCTTTCTTCCTTTTCTGTGTCTGTCATCCTACATGTGCCAAGTCGTAAAGGCATTTGTAGCACTCCACTCAGTCTCCTAACAGTCACTGGTGTTTCTGAAATCTGCAATGACTGTTGAGATCTTATAAGAAGATGGTTAATGGTGTAAGCTCCAGAGCCCAATTGTTTAAATTTAAATGTGTCTCTGCTGGTTATTAAAAATGTGACCTTCTACAAGATAATTGACCTCCCTACTTGTTGTCTTTATTGTAAGTTTCATTTTCTTTGTCTAAAGAAGCTCTACCCACCATATAGGGTAAATGGGGAAAATAAGACACTGAGAATTTAACTAATGATATGCTTATAAAAAATCAAATATGTAGGAATAATCTCATGATATGCAAGACCTTTAGCCATGTGAAATTATAAATCACTGCTGAGAAAAATGAAACAATATCTAAATAAATGAAGTGATACACCATATTCACAAATTATTGAAAATTAGTCTGTGGAGTAAATGCAATTTGAATCCACATGAGAGCACATTTTGTTTTTTGTAAGTGTCCACAAGATAGTTCTAAAATTCACATGGAACTAAGGATAGCAAGACAATCTTTAAAGAAAAGAAATAAATAATAAAACTTTGTGACATTGTTATGGAATAGAATGGTCCAGTGGAACAGAATAGAGAATCCAGAAATAAACCCATATATAAAATAAAATTTAAAAAGCAATGAGAATAGAGTAGTCTATTCATTAAGTTACGCTGGATTCATTAGATAATAATTTGAAAAAAATAAAATGATCTCTTCCTCAAGCCATACACAAAGATCAAAGGAATGCAAATTAAAAATGAAAGATAAAATAATAAAATTTCTGGAAGATTATAGAGGAGCTTCCCTTCATAATATGAAAAAAACTTAAATAGGACACAAAGATAACCATAAAGAAAATTATTATCAAAATATATTAATAACAAGCACTTTTCTTCAAAAGATACCATTGACTACAAAGGGGTTCCCATAAGATTATCAGTGGATTTCTCCAAAGAAACTTTGCAGGCCAGAAAGGACTGGCAAGAAGTATTCAAAGTGATGAAAATCAAGGACCTACCACCAAGATTACCTTATCCAGCAAAGCTGGAATGGAAGGGCAGATAAAATGCTTCCCTAACAAGGTAAAGCTAAAGGAGTTCACCATCACCAAGCCATTATTATATGAAGTGTTAAAGGGACTTATTTAAGAAAAAGAGGATCAAAATTATGAACATTAAAATGATAAGAAACAACTATCAACAACAGAACCTAAAAAAATAAAAACAAAAACAAATTAAGCATACAACCAAAATAGGGTCAGAGTCATAGGTATGAAGATCATTGGGAGGGTTATCAGCTGGGAGGGGGAAGGGGAAGGGGAAGGGGAAGGGGAAGGGGAAGGGGAAGAAATGGGGAAATGGTACAGGGATTAGGAAACATAACTAGTGAGTACAAGATAGTCAGGGAAAAGTTAAGACCAGTATAGGAAAGGGTGAAATCAGGGAACTTACATGCACAACCTATGGACATGAAATAAGGGGTGAGGGACTGTGGGCAGAAAGTGGGGTCTTGGGTGGAGGGCAGCAAAGGGAAGAGAAATTGGACCAATTGTAATAGAATGATCAATAACATTTACTTAAAAAAGAAAGGAATATACAGATTATAAGGGAGAAAATCTTTGGAACATCTTTAAGTGGTAAAGAACTTGTATCCAGAATATACAGGGACTCTTATAGATCTATAAGCTAATGATAGGCAATATAATAGACAAATGGGTAAGAGATCTGCCACTTTGCCCACCCTCCCAAAATGACACTTATATAATTATTTGGGAAGGTCATTAAAATGTAACCTTCAGGAAAATATATATTAAAACCTCAATGAGATAAAACCTGCCTGGTCATTCTATATAGTACTTTTCATATATTGCTGGAATCTATTTGGTAATAATATGGTAAGGATTTTCATGCCTATATTCATGAGCAATATTGGTGTATAGTTTTTCATTGTCTTTCTCTGCTTTTCATATCTTGGTAATACTCATTAAACAAATTGGGAATTGTTTCCTTCTTTTTCTATTTTCTGGAAAATATTGTGTAGAATTTGTTTTAGTTGTTTAAGAGTTGGGTAGACTTCTTCAGTAAAACCAGATGGGCTTGGAGTTTCTTTTTTTCATAGTTTTAAATTATTAATTCAATTTCTTTTATAGTTATAGATCTGTTCAAGTTGTCTATTTCATGTTAGCGGAGTTCTGGTAGTTTGTTTTTCAAAAAAGTGGTTCATTTCATTTAAGTTGTCAAATTTATGTGAATGAAGCTCTTCATAGCAATCCTTTATTATCCTTTTAGTATCTGCCAGTTATGTAGTGATACCCTACTTCATTCTGGTAATTTGTATATTCTTTCTTTTTTCTTCATAACTCTCACTAGAAATTTATTTATTTATCTTTTCAAAGAACCAGATCTTTGTTTCATTGACTTCCTATATCTTTCTCATGTAAATTTTATTGATTTCTGTTTTTTATCTTTATTCTTTCCTTCTCTTTGATTACTTTGGGTTTACTTTGCTCTTCTTTTTCTGAGTTCTTGAGATGGGAACTCTAGAATGCTTTTGACTTGGCTGTATGTTTGTAAACTTTCATAATAAAATATTGGGGGCATCAAGTGGAGGCTCAACTGGTCTGGGTACTTCCTCAACTTAATAAAGAACTTCTATAAATACCCTACAGAAAATATTATATTTAGAGGGGCAAAATTGAAAGACTGAAATCTTTCCCTCTTTGATTGAGAACAAGGTAAGAATGTATGCCCTCACTATTCTTATCCAAAACAATAACCAGAATGTTTTGCCCATGCAGTAAGTCGATAAAAAGGAAACAAAAATGCATGCAAGTTTAAAAGGAAGATATAAAACTTTCCCTTTTGTACATAATATGATTGTTTCCACAGAGAAACTCTGAGGAGTCTACAAAAAACATTCCTGAAACTAATAAGTGAATTCAACAAAAGTTAAATTACAAAATAATCATACAAAAATCACTTTTCTTTCCATATACTACCAATGGACATTTGGGCACTAAAATTAAAAATACTAGACCATTATAATCACTAGAAAAGTAAAATATTCAAGTGTAAATATTTTTCAACCCTGGCCAGTGTGGCTTAGTTGGTTGGACCATCACCCTTGTAGACCAAAAGGTCAAGGGATTGATTTTCAGTCATGGCACATTCCCAGGTTGAAGTTCAATCCCTCATCAGAGCATGTATAAGATCAATGTTTCTTTCTCACATCAATGTCTCCCCAACCCCTTTCTCTCCCTCCCTCCCTTCCTCTGTCCCTCGCTTCTCTACTCTCTCTTTCCTCTGCCTTTCCTCTCTCTCTAAAAGCAATGAAAAAATGTCCTGGGTTAAGGACAAAAATGTAGCTATTTTTAGAATATAGAGGATTTATATACTAAAAAACTGCACAAACTTGAGAAATCAAAGACAATCTAAATAATCGAAGAGACATAGTATTTGCATGCATTAGGAAATTCAATATAGTAAAGACGTTAATTCTCTACAAATTTATAGACAGGTTCAACACAGTTGCTATCAAAACTCACAAAATATTTCTTCCCTTTCTATTGAATTTATTGAAGTGACACTGGTTAACAAAATTATACAAGCTTCAGGTGCACATCATCTATAAACTGTATTGTATGTTTAGCACCCAAGTAAAGCCTCTCTCCATCATTATTTATCACCCCTTTTCCTTCCTCTATCTCTCCTACCCCCCAACAGTATTTTTATAAATGTAGACAAACTTATTTTAAAATATACATATGGAGAAACAAAAGTACTAGAGCTGAAACAGTTATGAAAATTAAGGACATACTGGGAAGAATGTTTATCCAGTTTCAAGATTTATTACATGATTATAATAATCAAAACTGTCACTACTAGCAGAGATAGACACATAGATTAATGGAATGGCGTGGAGAACCCAGAAATAGACCCACACTAATTTGCTTAACTCATTTTTGACAAAAATGAAAAAGCAGTTTAATGGAGGAAAAGATTAACTTAAATGTAAACTAAAATTATAAAACACACAAAAATAGGAGAAAACTTTTGGGATCTAGGGTTAGGCAAAGAGTTCCTATGTTTGACTCCAAATGTTCGATCTGAAGAAGGAAAAAGTGATAAATTTGACTCCATCATAATTAAACATTTTTATTCTGCCAAAGATCTTCTGAAAGGATAAAAACATAAGCGACATCTGGGGGAAAGATTTGCAAGCCACATACCTGACAAAGGACTAACATCTAGAATATACTAAAAACTCTAAAAACTCACCCAAAAAAAGAAAAAAGCCACAACAAACAATGTAATTAGAAAATGGGCAAAAGACTTGAAGAGGTATTTTACTGGAGAGGATAAACAGACAACAAAAAAACACACACAAAAAATGATGTGCTTTATGGGTATGGAAATTAAAACCACAATGATGTATCATTATACACCAATAAGAATGGTTTAAAAAACAATGACAAGAAATCCTGTCAAGGGATAGAAAAAACTGGATCACTCATACATTGCTGTTGAAAATGAAAAATGGTATAGCTACTCTAGAAAACAATTTGCTGATTTCTTTAAAAACAAAATAAGCAACTATCATACCAATGCCAATATAATTAAAACAGCTTGTATGGCCGTAGCTTTTGAGACAGATCTCATAGAACCCAACAGTTGCATTCCTGGGCCTTTATCCTGGAGAAATATAAACTTATATTCACACAAAAACTCATACATAAATATTTATAGCAGCTTTATTAGTAATAGCCAAAAGCTGGAAACTCAGATGTCCTTCAGTGGGTGAATGGTTAAACAAATTGTGATACATTTGTGCTATAAGCTACGATAGATCAAAAGAAAAAAAAAAAAAGAACAAACTTAATAAAGACAGCATATTGGGTGAATCTTGAGAAAATTAATTATGCTGGATAAAAAAGCCAATCTCAGCCCTGGCTGGTAGCACAGTGGATAGGGTGCCGGCCTGTGAAACCAAGGGTGGCAGGTTCAATTCCCCAGCCAGGGCACATAGCAAGGTTGCAAAATAGGTCTCCAGTCAGGTCTGTGCCTGGAGGCAGGTGAAAAGCAACCATGCATTGATGTCTCTCTCCCTCTCTGCCTCTCTCCCTTCCTCTCTTTCTGGAGATAGTGAAATAAAATCTTAAAAAAAAATAGACACTCAAAAATAAAATAAAAATAAAATTTAAAAAAGCCAATCTCAAAAGATTATGTAGTGTGATTCCATTTATATAATATTCTTGAAATGACAAATTATAGTAATAGAGAATAGGTTTTAAGTGGTTAAGGAGATGGAATAGGAAAGAATTAGATGTGGCTATAAAAGGGCAAAATGAGTAGCAAGGAGAGCTCACTTCTAGTGATGGTGCTATTCTTTATCCTAACTGTGTTGACGTTAATGCCCTGATTATGATATCTCTGTATAATTTCTTTAGGAGTGCATGTAAATCTGAAATTATCTCAAAAATTTATTTAAGAAACATGAGAGAATAGTACATAGCACTAGAATGACTAAAACTAAAGACTGAAAATATCAAGTGTCACTGAGGATGCAAAATATTGAAAACACTGCAGGCAGGATGTTAACTTGGTGTAACCCCTCTGGGCAACTGCTTGGCATTATCTACTAAAGTTGAACATATGTATATCACATGACCAGCAATTTCACTTCTAGATACATAGCCAGCAGAAATGTTTAGAAATGTATTTCAAAGACAAACATTTTTCTTAATTGTCTCCAACTGGAAACAGTCTAAAAGCTCATTGATACCAGAACATAAAAATAATTGATGGCTTATTCACACAAGGCAATATTATACCATAAATTGAAATTAACAAAATAAAGTTACCCATAACAGGATTAATGAACCTCACAAACATGATGCTGATTGAAAAATTGAGTATATAATACCATATATAGTGTTGATCTCATTCATATAAATCTAAAAGTTTGGCAGAACTAACCTGTGATGTTGGAAGTTTGAATAGTTGTTACCTTTGGGAAAGAGGATGAGGTTAGAGATTGGGAGTGGCAAAAGAGAGACTCCTAGGATTCTTAACTGGGTGTATTTACTTTGCTATAAATTCATTAGGCTAAACACTATGACTTGATACAAACAGTAAGTGCATTTTTCTATGTGCATAAAATACTGCTGAAAAGATGTTTGCTTTTTTTTTTAATGATGAAACCTCCAGAAACTGGCAAATCCATTCTTTATGATGAAGACTTTATGTTGTCTCTACCAATAGAGCAATTGGAAAAAATGTTGAGGATATAGAAAATTTGGACAACATAATTAAAAACTGCTCCCAATGGAGCACAAAGAAATATTTATAAAATTTAACCAGCCCCTGGCTGGTGGCACAGTAGATAGGCACTGGCCTTAGAACCCAAAGTTTGCTGGTTCAATTCCCCAGCCAGGGCACATAACCAGGTTGCAAGCCAGGTCTCCAGCTAGGTCCATAGCTGGAGGCAGGTGAAAGGCAACCATATATTGATGCTTCTCTCCCTTTCTGCCTCTCTCCCTTCCCACTCTCTAAAAATAATAATAAAATCTTTTAAAATAAATGAATAAATAAAATTTAACCAGATACAATATATTTGTAGTATAAATCCTTTATCCTCTCTGGGGCTCAGGCTTTTAGTTTACAAAACCCAGGCTTATGCAATTATTTCTTTGTTCCATCTTATAACATATTTTCTGAATCAATGAATGCAAAGCCAATTGCTTGAATTGTGGAACAGAAAATGAGAACTCCAGATAGATAACTATTATAAGTTAATATCTCAAAATATTTATTAAGCACCTATGTTGTCCCAAGCATTGTGTTAGCTTGTAGGGATACAGAGATATACATGATACAGGATTTCTGGCTATGTTAAATTCACAGTCCAGTAGCAGAGACTGATACATAAAACAATGATAGCCATTGGTTTCTTGGAGATGGCTGATACAGTCTCATGAGAGCCAATGGTTAAACATTTGGGAATTTATGCCAGCCAGTTGTTAAACCATTGATAGTTTCAAATTGGCCATGGTGGGAGTGCTTATGGAAATTGACAAATGCTACAAATCAGGGCTCCTTCATACCTTCCAGGGAGCCTGTGTACTAGCCATTACTGAGTGTTTCAGAAAACCACCTGATGAGTGTTTTGCATACAAAATGAGTTGTGTGTTGTGGGAGCACAGAGAATGCTCAGCCTATCAGGAGAATAAAAAGTTCCATAATAGCCTGCTAGATAGGTCCAATTTAACTTATCTGTCAAAAAGTGACTAGAAGTTGGTCAGAATTGTAAAGATTGCCATGGCATTCCAACAAAGGAGAATGCTGAGATAGGAAAGAATCTATGTTGGGGTCCAGCCGGAAGCACACACTTGTTTAGGTTGTACCTTGCACCAAAGCATCATATCTAGTGGGTTTTAATTCACATCTTTATTACTTTTCAATTTGTCATGTTTTCATTATAACTGTTGGGAATTGATATGTTTGTTGCAAGGGCTGTGGCTCACTACTACTGACAGGGAATTCTGCCTTTGAGTTTGGGTTGTTAGGGGCCACGCCAAACATTCCCCACCGGCTTTTCAGGAGCCATGGTGAGTGACTAATACTAAGTAATACCACCTCCCTGGAGGTCATCAGGAGGTAGGGGAAACTATTAAGAAATTGGAAAAGGTCCAAATATTCATCCAGCACATAGTCTTTATAACTCTTCTGTGCGGCCTGTGAGAAAACCAGATGACATGTGGAGAAAGACAGTAGATTACTGGAAATTAAATAAGGTAATACCATCATTATGCTGCTGTGTCCTTAGTAGCTGATCTAATAGATAAATTGAGCCATGAGCTGGGAACCTATCATTATGATCTTGACTTGGCTAATGACTTTTTCTCCGTAGATATAGTAGCTGAGTGTCAAGATCAATTCACCTTCACCTGGGAAAGCTGCCAATAGACCTTTACCCAATTGCCACAGGAATATCTGCATAGGCCAACACTGTGCCATGGGCTTGTGGTGTAGGATTTAGCTATGTGGCAAAAGCCCCAGACAGTGCAATTGTATCATTACATTGCTGATATCATCCTGATTTCTGACTCTATTAGATTTAGAAACTGCTGCTCCTGCATTGCTTAAGCATTTGCAGCAGCAAAGATGGGCAGTAAACACACACAAGATACAAGGACCTGGTTTATCTGTAAACTTTTTGGGGGTTGTCTGGTCAGTTAAGATGAAGGTAGTGCCAGAGGCAGTAATGGATAAAGTATAAGCATTTCCAACCCCCACAATGGTCAAGCAGTTACAGGAATTCTTGGGTGTATTGGGCTATTGGAGGGTGTTTATTCTGTCTCTGGCACAAATTCTGAAACTTTCCTACTGCTTGATACTGAAAGAGGTCAAGTGGGACTGGGAACACAAGCATGAGATGGCTTTTGCTGAAGCTAAATGGGCCGTAAAAACAGTAAAGGCCTTGAGTGTCTTGGGTCCAACATGGCCCTTCAGGTTGGATGGCCATGTCACCCCAGGAGGGATGGTTGGGATCTTTGGGAACAGCAAGAACGAGTTCAACAATCCTTTGGGTTTGGTCGCAACTTTGGAAGGGAGCAGAGGTTTGTTACTCCCTAACTGAAAAGCAGCTAGCTGCCACCTATCATACCTTCATAGCTATAGAGCCTATTGTAGGCCTTGTCCCTATAAAGGTGACCACACCCTATCTAATAGTAGGCTGGGTGCGTAACTCGTCACAAAAGCCTGAAAGCAGGGTAGCACAAATGCCCACACTAGCAAAGTGGGGTGCTTATTTATAATAGTGAAGCACCCTGTCCTTGAGCCCTCTAAGTAGGGAGCTGCAACAAGTCCTGGGACCTATGGAATACCTTGGGACACAGGAGATTGAAGGACCAATGTGTGAGCTGACTGCTCTTGTGAGCTCTATAAAGAAGGCTAATGCTCCATACCAGAAGATGTGTGGTATACAGATGGGTCAAGCTGAGGGCAGCCTGCCATGGAAAGCCTTGGCCTTGCATCCCAAGACAGAAACCATATGGACGGAACATAGAACAGGACAGAATAGTCAATGGATGAAGTTATAAGCTGTGGGTGATCATTACCAATGAGTCCTCCCCTCTTGTTATTTGCACTGACAGCTGAATTATGTATTGTAGTTTGACCCTCTGGTTGCCCACGTGGCTAGAATCTGGATGGATGGTGGCTCATAGGTCTTTGTGGGGTCAAACTATGTGGCAAGACCTATGGAGAAATTAAGACAGCAGAAATAGGCATTCCTGTATCATGTTACTGGAAATGCCCCATTGGCTTCACCTGGAAATGATGAGGCAGATAACGGTGGTGAAACAATGGAGATTGCCTCTGACTTTTCATGCAGTGGTACAGGCATGCCAAAAATGTGTGGTCTGCTCTAAGTACCAGCTATGGTGGATTTCCCACGAAGGAGGTCACATAGCCTGGGGTGCATTGCCACTGGTAAGATGGCAAATGGACTACATTGGTCCCTTACCAATTTTGGAAGGTTTCCAATATGCTTTGATCTGCGTGGACACTGCGACAGCCTTGTTGGTGGTGTTACCCACAGGCATGCTGATCAGCACACCACCAAGAAGTATTTAGGAAAACTGTTTGCTACCTATGGCTGTCCCCTAATTATAGAGAATGACCAGCAAACTCATTTTCCTGGAAAAGGGTTATAGGCCAGAATAAAGGATTTGGGCATCCAATGGAAGTTTTATGTCCCATTTAATCCACAGAAGGCTGGCATCTTTGAAAGGTATAATGGTCTGTTAAAAAAGAAACTTAAGGCGGAGACACGCTGTATGAAGGGGTGGGTCTCACGGTATGGCCTGTGTTATGCATTCTCCGTGAGCAGCCGAGGAAAGGAGCATTCTCCCTTACAGACTCAGCTCCAACTAGTGGCAGACCCCGCACAGCTGCAAGTACACACCAAAGACGGTATGTTGAAGCCCGGTTTTGAAAGACAGAATAATATTCTCTTACTTGCATCAACAGCCTTGAATCTGGGTGACATGGTGCAATGGACCTGGCCTTGGGAATTTTGCCACAGCCTTAGTATCAGTGGTCTTATGGGGCCAAGGTATTCAAAGCACCTTGATGTGTATACCTTGGGTAATAGCTATGTGGCCTTCTCAGGGCACAATGGTATACCCGAACGGTGGAGAGGCCACGAGCATCCTGCATGGCAGTTCCATTCTTTCATTGGCAGGCTCTTCCAATAGCCTTAAATATTGACCCAATAGTGACTCCCCTGGGAAGGGGAGTAAAGATATTGTATACAAAGCCAGCAGACCCTACACCTGCTACTGTGTTATTTCAAGATTCCTCTTTAGCATACATTCTACCAGATGGGAAGAACCTAGCCTCGTTAGCACCACTAAAACATGTTTTTTATCACCCATAAGGTTGGTGTATAGCAATGTAAATGTGGGCCAGGCATACACCTTCACTGATATGGCAAATGCCTCAGCATGCCAGGGTGGCCACAGGCAGGATCCCCACCTCCATGCACATGTATTTTCATTTTCATAGGTCACCCTTATCTAAAAGAATTTCTTAGTGTGTTAAGTGTTATGCTATCACGCAAGTCTGGTTTGGCCGTGTGCCACTTTTGTTTACTTCTTGTATGTATATGAACCCATATTGCTCAGGTGACATGGATGATCTTGGCTCCCGTGACTCCTGCACCTTAATTGTCTGACATTATGAGGCAAAAGGCAGATTCTGTTGCTCTGGTGCTTGCCTGCTGCCGTGAGATTAAACTGGATGGATTCCCCCTCCAACACTCTGCTGTTGTTTCTTGGTCTTGCCTAATATGTTAACCTGCCTGGAGTTGAACTCCTGGGCTACACCCTCCTTGGCTCACTTCTGTTTCTGTAACCTTCACTTCCCAATGAGCTAACAGCAGCTCCACCCTGGCTCACTCATATTTCTAGAGAGTCAAAGCAGCATGCTGCCTAGGCCCTATCCTGTTACGTCTTCCAGCCTACATCCTTCCTTTGTTTCACTGCCCTGGCCTTAATAACTGTACTCTCTGGCCACCTGGACTGGTGGTGTGAAACCTTTCCTACATGAAGTCAAGAACCCACACACTATAGGCCGGCCTGAGGTAGACCCGCTCTGGGCAGGTGCCTGTCTGATTAGAACAGTTTTTGACAATTAGGATATAATGCTTTATTTCAATCATTCATTTATTTCTTATTTCTTGGTTGCCTATTATATACAAGCTAAATTCTGTCAAAACTATATGAAATATATATAATAGAGACTCATGAAATGTACATTTTAATTAATAATGTGTACAAATATTTATTAAAAAAAAGTCTGACTCTTCTAATCACAAGGACTCTGCAAAAAGCCATTGTGATCATTACACATTAAATCTCCTATAAACCCAGTAACACAAACTAATGTAAACTTGTGTGTCCAGAAAGCCTATATGAAACAAGGATGTTAAAAGTACATTTATACCTGGCTGGTGGCACAGTGGTTAAGGTGCAGGCCTGCAAACCCAAAGGTCGCTGGTTCGATTCCCCAGCCAGGGCACATAATCAGATTGCAAGCCAGGTCTCCAGCCATGTGCATAGCTGGAGGCAGGTGAAAGGCAACCATACATTGGAAAAAAAAAAAAAAGTACATTTAAGAATAACTTTTGTTTTATGTACCTTTTCTATTTGACATTTTTATTTATAGTAAAACTACATTGTTCTTCATTTTAAAAGCCAGAAACCATAGGCCCAAAGAAATATATTAGGTTAGCCAAGGTCACACAGCTGTAACAGCAGAAATACAGCTGCATTTCTTTGATGATTGTTACCCTGGCAGTAATTCCTGCAGACTTGGGCATTTTCCTCTTCACAACAAAAGAGTGAATCTATTTAAGGCAAAGTTGGCTACTGGGTTGTACTTTAAAAGATGAGTAGTCAGAGGGTGAAGGGAACCTTGCTATCATATTGGAAGCCTAGAATAGTTTACTAAATAAGAAGAATTTCCCTGACCACTGTGGCTCAGTTGGTTGGGTATCATTGGTTTGGTTTTTCATTAGGGGACTTGTCTGGATTGTGGGTTCAGTCCCCATTGGGGTGCATGCAGGAGGCAACTAATAAATGTTTCTCTTGCACATTGATGTTTCTCTCCTTTTCTTTCTCCCTCCCTTCCCTTCTCTTTAAAAAATAAAAACTTTAAATCTCCCAAATCACCAGGTTATTATGCTCATATTTTTGAAGACTGTCAAATATTAAGATCATTGGTAAAATATTCTTGAAGGCAATGTATTTGCAAACAATAACAA
This sequence comes from Noctilio leporinus, assembly GCA_004026585.1. NCBI lineage: Eukaryota > Metazoa > Chordata > Mammalia > Chiroptera > Noctilionidae > Noctilio > Noctilio leporinus. Next base: position 119,931 of record PVIW01003105.1, on the reverse strand, counting down.
TGAGGACAAAGAGATTATTTAAATGCCTAAAAATTCACATCCATGTGATTTTTGTGCCTCAAATTTCCCTTTAAAATTCATAGAGTTAAAAATTGTGATATTTTAATTTAGAAAGAATATCATTGTGTATTTCTACCACAGTTGGGTAATCAGTTATTCCAAATTTTGGGGAATATTTCTTTCTTTTTTTTTTTTTTAAGCAAAAAAAAAATTTTTTTTCCAAGATCCCACTTCATTATTTTTATAAAGAGGGAAAGGGAGAGAGGCAGAGAGGGAAAGAGACGTCAAAGCATGGTTGCGTCTCACCTGCCTCCAGCCACAGACCTGAATGGAGACCTGGTTTGCAACCTGGTCATGTGCCCTGGCTGGGGAATTGAACCTGCGACCTTTGGGTTCGCAGGCCAGCGCCCTAACCACTGTGCTACAAGCCAGGGCGGAATATTTCTTTTAATTATGACACAGTACTTATAGAAGTAGTGTTTTATGACTCTTTTTACTGCTGCTCTTTCAAAAGATAAAATGCCTTATTAGCCACTGTGGACAGCAATGAAAGCTAGGCTCTTTTAGCTGATTAAAGAATTTTCCCTTGTGGTAACACACACCATCAAGGATTTTATGCCTTTTTACTAACAGTGCATAAACACAAGAAGTTGCATTTTTATTTAGTTGTGCTTTCATACCTAAAGGCATGGGGTGCTATAGAGAGTGATGGAAGGTGGGCCAGGAGCCACAATGAGAGTAGTGTAATTGGCGGGTGGTTGAGCCAAAATTAACTTGAGACTCTTGGTCTGGGATACAGCATCAATATCTATATCAACTGACTTTAAAAGTTACACTAAGAAATCTGATTCTAGCTTGTCACATCAAAACTCTAGTGGCAACAGTTTTGGGTGGGTTAACAGAAGAAAAGCTAAAAACCACAAATCAAAAGATTCTGACTTATTCTTCATATCTAGGTAGCCAAGGGGTCAGAGTCAGGCTTTCATAGGGAAGGATAGTCTAGGGTCTGTGAAATCAACCAAAATAGCCCTAGATTGTCTATGACAAGTGATTCAATCTGATTAAACTTCTTCCCTCACAAAGTTCTTTCACTTGCCCTTTTTCGTCTTTTATTACAATCCATCCTTCATAAAAGAGAACATATTGCATGGTTTCATTTGTTTGAACTTATAGAATAAGCGAAATTACTTTGGTGGAGAAAATCATACCAGTGGCTGTTCCTGGGGTCAGTGGATATGGGTCGGGTTGATTGGTGGAAGTGGCTTGAAGGGTCTTTCTGAAGTCATGGTCATATTCTAGATATTGATAGAGGTTTTGGTTGACATACACTTGTCAAAACTCAGCACTCATCAAAACTGAGAAAATGTTTTTGTTTTTGTATTGTGTATAATTTTATACTAAAAGAAAAACATTGGTCAAATATGTTGAACCTTAGTTAATGATATGCATGCTGAAATATTGGGAAAAGCACTTTGAAACTCAACAAAAATAACATGAATTGATGACTAAAGAGGTGGACAGGTGAACAGATGTGATAAAATATCTCAAATGGTAGCAGTAGGAGCTTTCTTTCAACTTTGCTAATTTTTTTTCAACTTTACCATATGTTTGAAATTTTTCATTAAAAAAGGGAAAAGGCTCAACGTAGGCATTGGCCCCTTCAATATACGCCTCCTGTCTCTTACTCACACCCCTTCTCCAGGATAAGTGAGGCTATTTCCCCTTGAGCTCCCATAATGGTTTGCACATATTTTCATATTATCTGATTATATCTGTCTCAAAGTGAACTGTGAGCTTCTTGAGAGAAATTATGCAATTATCTTTGTATCCTAAGCACTGGTTTAGGCACATACATAGTAAGACAAATACCTTACAATTCGCCTTATATGGGGAATCTAAAACAAACACACAAATCAATCTCATAGATACAGAGAACAGACTGGTAGTTGCCAGTGGTGCATTTAGGGGTAGAAGAAATGGGTGAAAGGGGTCTAAAAGTAAAAAGAAAACAATTATATTTAATACTAAAAAGCCTATTGGAAACCACAGCTCTGTGGCTCATTTTGATGGATATAAAATAACATTATTGTTTATATGAAATAACAGTATTGGAAAGGAAAAATGAAAATAGGTAACATACACAAAATATGCAAATATTAAGTAAAGAGTACAGCTCAACGAATTTTACAAAGTGAATGTCCTGGTGAAACCACCACCTTCATCAAGTCAACATAAACAGTAACCCAGAAACTTTCCTCCCATTCACTCACCATTCTTAGCCTATGAAATGAACACACACACCTATTTTACTTTTATATTCATAGATTAGTTTTGCCTCTCTTAAAACTACATATAAATATAATCATTCTTTTGCTTCCTATGCCTATAAATTTAATAATCTTATGTGTGTGAAAGTGATTATTTCATTACTGTAGAGCATATCTTTATATGAACAGAACATGATTTATTTATCTGTTTTACTGTTTTTTTTTTGTTTTTGTTCTAGTTTTGAACAAAAAGTTACAATTAAAACCTCAATAAAATAATATTTGAATAATTTTTACAAGCATTGCATTTTCCCCTGATCACAGACTGATTTTGTTATTATAGTTAGTAGAGAGAGACAGTTGGCCACTGGAAAATTAGACAAAGCCCTGGCTGGTGTGGCTTAGCGGGTTGGGCATCTTCCTTCTAACCGAAAGGTCACTGACTCAATTCCCGGTCAGGGCACATGCCTGGGTTGTGGGCTAGATCCCCAGTTGTGGGCACGTGAGAAGCAACTGATCAACACTTCTCCCAAACATCGATATTTCTCTCTTTCACCTTCCCTCTCCCTCTCCCTCTTTCTAAAAATGAGTAAAGAGAATCTTACAAAAAGAGAAACAAATGAGGACAACGTGAGCTATAGAAATGACTGATAAAGAAGACATACAAGAAATGCAGCTGTGGCATACAAGCAAATATGGTTTGCTCTATAAAATGATAGAGGAAGGAAAAAATTGTAGAGGAAACTGTTGAGAAAGCAATAGTGGGTGACAATTAAGGGCTATGGTATCAGAAGGCACAGGAGATCAATTGCTAAACCCAAGATTATCTATAATAAAGAATGAAAATATAGAAAATTGCTTTACAGAGTTGTAGAACATGGCATGAGAATAAGACACAATTATGCTGAAACCTAGATAGCATTTTGCAGAATAGTGAGTGACTTTATTTTTGCTTTACATTCATCCACAAGATTTTTCATTTGCCTTCACTGGTAACTTGAAGTTATTTGTTTAATGATCCAGACAGAGGCCCAGTGCAACAGTCTTGTTAGAGCTTGGTGAAGTATTAAGTAAGTGCCAACGTTAAGGCCTTTTTAGCTTAGTCTGTGTACTGATTACTGAAATGAAGTGAGATGAAGAATTAAATGATCAATAAACCAAATTCAAGGTAGCGGTCATTCCAGATAATTCATACACACAAAAAAACCTTATAGTTCCTCTGTGAGAGCTAGCTTTTAGAATTAGTTCAAGGTTCCCTGATATTCAACCTTTAAGTGAGCATCCAAGTAATAAGAGCCTACTGTTCCTCAACTTTATAGTTAGTGTTACTCATATATCACTCTCATGAAAATTGCTTGTTATTTACAAGTGGATTGCTTCATTTATACCATCTATTACAAAGGAATAGTTATAATTTTCCTATATCACTGCCCTTTATTTAATAATTCGCCATACTCAAATATTCAATAACCTAAAATGAACTGAACAATTTTGCATATAATTCCTTAATATTATCAAAATGATGAGTTGCACATAATGACATTTTTGTGTCCAAATATTAATCCAAGCAAACAAGTACCTGTGTTTTTTAGGTTTCTCTAAGTTTGGTTTTTAATTTTATGTAATTAAAAAAATATTTTTATTGAGATATAATTTCATACCATGAAGTTTACCCATTTAAAGCATACGATTCAGTGGGTTTTTGTTTTTTTTTTTATTGGGGGGGGGATATGTTCAGAGTTGTATAACCATTATTGTAATCTAAATTAATTATAACATTTTCATCATTCCAAAACATTTCTTTTGACCATAGTTTCAAACCATAATTATATTTTTAATCAATGGAGAACTCTGCATTTTAGGTTTACTATTACTTTTGTTTCCTTTTCACCTGAATTCAATGATGTGTGTGTGTGTTGAGTCAGAAAGAACAAAGTTAAATTATTTCAAACTTCTAATTGTTATTAAAATCCTCCTGCAGCATTTTCGTAAATAGACATATTTCTATCATTTAAGCCTTTTAATAGCAGAAGTATATATATTCAGGGTTATTGGAATTGTATGATAGATTCTTAACTATAGCTGAAGGATTTTTGTTCCTAGAGAGTTTTGAAAAAATGTCACCTTTCTTGAATTAAAGTGAGACGGCAAGACAACTCCTTTGCTATGGCCAAGATGGAGAGTGGAATCTATTTTATTGATCAGATGACTAAACAAAAACTATAAATGAAGATTTTAAGATAAGAGAAATTTTATCTTCTATATTTGCTGGGACTAAATAAGCTGTTCTTTTCTTACATATAGAGACATTGGCTAAGATTTTGTTTTACACACTTAGAAATAATTTTCTAAGTGATGACTCCTCTCTCTCTACTATTTACTATTTATCACAAAAACATTGAAGCCTTTTCTGCCACCGGTTGACTGGATGAGTCTAAGTTGGAGTAATCAAGGATTTTTGATCAAAGTGAGAGAAGCCTGACTCAGTATCTTTAAATCCTGACATTAGGCTTCAAGACAGAGCCTACTGGTGAGTGTGGTCTGCCTTCCATGAGGACAGAGAAGCAAAGACCATTAATGTGCAGAGAAGGGAGAAGGATGAAGCAGACATATGGAAATTAGCAGAGCAGGCAGAAAGAAAAGGAATCTGGGTGGTGAAGGAATTCTAGGTGGCTTTCTGCACTCTAGTCCCTGCAGCTTTTGAGGCTCTACTGAGCTTCTATCCTTTGAGTCTGTGTGATATTTCTTTATGCTTAAGCTAGCTGGCTTTGCTTTGTGTTACTGAACATCCAAAGAGTCTTAAAAGTAAACTAGTTCACAACAGAACCTAAGGGCTTAATTATGTTTTTGAATCACATATGAGTGATGGCAAAAAAATAATAAAAAATTTCTGCTTTTGATGAACTTAAAAATCTTATTGGGAAGACAGGCCCTTCACCTTGTAATGAAACTCTCCAAAACAAGGTAGCTTACTACACAACGAGCATTATGTGGTGTGATTGTGTGCAGAAAAAATGGAGATAGCCATGTAAACTCTAGCAATGAGGGAAGACCTTGGAGGAGTAATTCTTTCTCTTACATATTAAATGAGTAGCATTTGGTTCAATAAAAAGTGACACATGTTCTGGATGAAGGAACAAAGTAACTAAGAATAACAGTAGAATTTACATAAATCCAACTAAAGAATACATTTGCAGTAAAAGATGACATTTCATTGGGAGTGTGGAGTTAAGTGATGGAGAGGCTCAGATTCCAGAACGAGGAATTACTGGGACTTCCTGAAATTAGGTAGAAGGAGAAATTGTGGATCCTTAAGCAGATGTGTAATGTGACAAAATCTTTCTTTAAAAAGTAGAATCTGGTTGTGGTGTGTTGTATAGTTTAGAGGCAAGGGGATTAACTTTGAAGCTGTTTTCTCTCTTAGGCAATTACCAAGAGAGGAAAGTTCTAGGACACGTGGAAGGAGAAACACCGTGACTTAAGTCACTGCTTCTCAAACTACTGTGTGCATGAATTGCCTGAGAATTATCTTAAAACTCAAATTCTTATTCAATAATCTGGACTGGGCTAAGACCCAGAATTCTGAATTTTATAACAATTGCCCAGGTGCTACCTATGTTGCTAGTCTGTGGACCACACTGAGGTAAGATTTTGAAAATTATGATCTCATTCAATGTGATAAAGGAAAAGTCAAAGTCCAAGATGACTCCAAGGTTTCTAGTATGCTACAGCAGACAGCAGGGAGAGAACTCACCCAATCCAACATTTATTGAGTGACTATTATTTGTTATTTTCTTTTATTCTGTGACCCAACTATGTAAAGCAAATCTATTCATTCACTTAGTCAACACTTGTATGCCAAGCATCCACTAAGTGCCAGGCATTGTTCTAAATGTTGTGGATTTGGTAATGAATAAAATCATAAAATGAAATTTAAAACTTGGCTTACAATTTAAGGGGTAGGACAGAAAGAAAAGAATAAGTAAAATGTATAGTATTAACATTAGTAAAACCAAGAATATAACCCAATGTCACATAGCTATCATTTTAGCTGAGTTTCAGTCAATTAGTTACTCTGAACATCTGTATAACACAAAAATGACAGCTTTAGAAAGGATTCAAAATATATGTTGAAGTTAAAACTATTTTTAAATCATTTAAAAGTCCATTACTAAGTTAATAAAAATATTTCTGAAAGTCTTTAGGTGTGTCATACCTGAACATACTTTTAATAAAAGTGTGTATATGAATGTGCAATGGACTATTTTGTAGCTTTCATAATCATCCACATTAGAACAAATAGCTGTCTTACTAGTTAGGTGATGTATGGTCTGATTGTTCATTTATCATCTACGAGGGGCTGGCATGAGCTTTTCTATTTGTTTCACCATAAGTCACACAGAGCAATTTCTTTTCAAATGAACTGTGGAAATTTAATGTATAGTAAATCTATAGTAAGTTGAAGAAAATGCTAGAGTTAATTGTTTTTAAAAACTTTTGTATTTATATATTTATCTATCTATATTTACATTTCTGCCATCTATAAATCTAAAAAAAATGAATACAGTATAAATATAAGCCTATTAAACTATAATTGCTATAAAACAATAGTTACTCATCCTCCAAAATTTATATTTAAAAATTGTTAATGCATCTTTGTTCACTAAGCACTTTAATTAACATCTATAACATGGTGATTATATTATTCAACATGTAAATGCTTAATTTGCAATCTGGAATTGCAGGCATTCCCTGATAAAGACATATTTTCATTTGTTGCATTTGTATTTTTAGTAGAAGATAAAAATAAGAAGATACTTATGTGGTAATATGATACTAGATTTATAAACAAAAGTTTACTCCTTTTCAAAAAATTGCTCTTGATATTTAAAACACAGTAACAATTTATATTTATGTATTGAGCTGTGAGATTTTTTTCATTTATGAGAAGTTTGAAGTACTGTACCTGCCATCTACTGGAAGTCTATGGGAGGTACATTTCCCTACTAACAACTCAAGGCCTCTAGAAAGTGAGTTGAAAATGCTATCAGTGCTATTTGAGGAAACTTTATCACAGGTTTTGAGACCTTTTCCTACTGTTAAAGAAATTAAAGAAAAAATAATCTCATTAGTCACTGGTAAAAGTACAGAATGAACCCATATAAACTGGAGTAGGCAAAATGGAAAGAGTGATTCACCTCTGAAATGTTAAAATTACTTTCAAAAGGCCATGAGCAAAAAGATCTGCAATGTCCTTCCCAGCATTTTTATTAAAGGGAGTGCTTGGCCAATATGTGCATGTAATTCCTAACTAGTGCAAGTAGCTCTCAGGAAAGAAAGCAGACAAGATTCTGAGATCTTCTCTAGTGACTTCTGTTTCATTCTGGGCCTAAGCAGATTATGTGAATGGGGAAAGAATGAGTAAATGAGAAAGATGGGCTAAATGGCGACTATAGCTGAAATGGTGAATTACTTCGAAGAATGAAACACTATAGTTAATTATTTAATTACATGCTTTGTGACTATATTTAATTCCTTCAACTATGCTCTGAATCAAAATAGTTACCTCTATCTAGCCTTTCATGTAACCTGGACACCTACATGTCTGGATGCCTAGACGATTCCATTCATATCATGTCAATTTATTTTTTACTCTAAATAACTTTAGTATAATGTATCTAATGACTCCTTTCTCCTGATTTATAAAAGAAAATAACAGACATTAAGAGCTATACTTAAATTTAATTTTTATGAATGACTTTACAAGTTACACTTTTAGAAATAAAAATATAAAATCTTTTAGCTTCTAATCATTCTGTTCTTTTGGTGGCTAAAATTTTTTTTTAGAAGTAACAAGGTCTTAGAATAACATACTCCTAGATGGAGCCTGAGGTTCCATACAAATTAACAGTGGTACTAAGGGTAGATAATTCAAGGTCATACAATTTAGTAGCAGAGGTTAAACTATAATTCAAGTTGTTTCATGACTATTATGTTGCTCTGCTTCAAACGTAACTGTAAAATATATAGGATGTGAAACTGAAACAGGACTGCCCTTACCAAGTGAGAGAATGAAGGTAGGTGAGGAATAATAAAGATACTTTCCAGATATGTCCTTGGCATTGTACTTTAGGTATATTCACTTTCACTTTGAAATTCAAACAGGCAGGTCACTCCCCAAGTGATAATTTCATACTTAAATTAGCCCTTTTTACTGCTAAGGAGGACAAATGAAGACAAGGTGGTATCCAGAGTTAGGGAGAGAGTTATTAAGACAAATTAGTGCCCAGACATTTCTAAGACTCAGTGATGAAACAGTGGGACTTCTGTATTTAGAAATATTACAGATGATTGGCCTGATCATCTTTAATGGCAAACACCTGTAAGTATGGTATAAAAAGATAATGGACACTGTTTAAAATGCATAGCCAAACTCACAAAAAAGTTGTAAAACTGCCATGAGATAAAGGCAAGGAGAACATTGAAAGCTATATTTTTAAACTAATGTTGACCCTTTGGCAACTTGAAGGGATATTAATCAGTTGTGTTATTCAAATGAACCTAATGAACATTATGGGACAAAAATAAGTCATTGGGACTGCTTGAATTGGAGAGTTGAACTGGCACACCCTTCTTTCACAGACACATGTATAAAACTAGGATACATAAAGCACTATGCATTCAGTGAAGGAATAGCAAGGGAAAAACCCATCCATTGGCAAAAGGAAATGAGAGGAACCTTGTTGGGTTAACCTGGGATCTATGTAGGAAAAAAGTCTACAACAAAAAGGTTCATCCACAAAAAAAGCAAACAGCAAAGCATGACTCCAGGAGCTTTAGGGAATAAGATTAAAACATACTAAAAGATAATTATGTTTAAGTTAATTAAAATAGATAGATGAAGGAATCATACGTAATATAATCCTATCAAAAATGTATATAATAGAATACTTTGTAGCAGTAAGAAAAAGATTAGGTAGATATTTACATGCTGAATGTAAAGATCTCCAAAACATGTTATTGTTGCTTAAAGAATTAAAGACATGTTAGTGTTTGCTTTAAGAATGTTCACTTTTCTATATTTGGTTCCAGTTATCTGCTTTGTTCCTCATAATTTTTATTGAACATACTACAAGATGGTTACTAATAAAAAATGGACCAGACAAATTTGAGAGGAAAAAATAATAAAAAATAACTTACAAAATTTTTAAAAATCACTAAAACAGAACAAAAGGATTAGATAGGGCTAAAGATAGAATTGATGAATAGAAAAATAAACTTGAAGAAATTATTCACAGAATGAGAGACAGAGAAATGTTAAATATAAAAGAGAATTTAAGAGGCATGAGAAAGTTTCACATATTTTCAAAGAAGTTTTAGAGAAGAATAGAGAAAATAGTGAAGAGTCTGTGTGTTAAGAGAATGACTGAGAACTTTCCAGATGTAATAAAACATTCCAGTCCTCACAGTCTCTAAAGCAACAAAGGCAAATAAACTATTAAATTATTTTAAAACCAAGCCAAGAGAAGAGATAGACCACAACCTACAATTAGACATGGCTATTTTCTCAGTAGCCATAAGATTGGGTTGGCCAAAAAGTTTGTTTGTTTATTTGTTTTTCCATAACTTTAGTAGCACTTAGCTGTCCTTAACTTCATTCAAAACAATTTTGTTAGATTGCATTGTGACTACTGTCATATCAGCATGCATTAAAAAAAAACATCAAAATTGGTGAATTTTTGTGTAGCCATTTTAATCCTGAAGATGGAATAAAATACTCAACATTTTTGTCACATTATGCCTAATCATTTCAAGAAAGGTAAAATGCCACTGAAATGTAAAATATATTTGTGCAGTTTATGGAGAAAGTGACTGATAAACATGTCAAAATTGGTTTGGGAAGTTTTGTGTTGGAGATTTCTGCTAAATGATGCTCCATGGTGGGGTAGACCAGTTGAAGTTGACAGTGATCAAATCAAGTTGTTAATTGAGAACAATCAATATTATACCATGCAGGAGATAGCCAACATACTCAAAATATCCATATCAATAAAATTATTGGTGAAAGTGAAAAGGTATCTTTTATTTTATGGAAAAAACTAAACAGGTTTTTTGGCCAACCCAATAAAAATGGAAAGACAATGAATTACACATTGTTAGGGAATGAGCTGAGAAAAAATTAAATTGTCATAAAAACAAATAATATCATTTAAGAATGGAATCAAAGTGGGCATTTCACAATTAAAAATGATTATATTCACTACAACTATATCAGCACTGAAGGAATTTCTAATTAATATCCTTCATAAAAAGAATATTGAATCAGTAAAGAAGTATGAAGATGAAAAAAGTATAAGTGAACAAATAGATTGGCAAAAAGTAGATAAATCTTTAAAAATCACTTACTGCATTAAACAACAGGATAATTTTGATTAATTTGAGGAGGACAAAAATACAAGATGAGACCTAAATACCTGATAAAAAAATATATAAACATTGGTAATACTTAGTATTAAAGGTTCTAAGGCCTTTTTATTTGAGGGAAGTTCATTGTGATGCCTAATATTATGTGTTAACTTGACTGGGCCAAAGGATACCCAGTTATTTGGTTAATGTTGTTTTAGATGTTTCTGAGAGGGTGTTCTAGGTGAGATAAATATTAAAATGCATAAACTGAGTGAAACAGATTGCCCACCCTAAAGTAGATAGGCCTCATTCAATTAGGTCAAGGCTTGAATATGAATAGAATGAACAGGCTGACCCTCCCTCCGATAAGTAAGAGTTCTCAGCACAGTGAGTACTGAAAGATGGCTTTTTTTTTTTTTTTTTTTTTTTTTTTTTTTGCTTTTGAACCCAAACTGAAATACCAGTTCTTTCTGGATTTCAAGCCCATTGGGTGTTTGAATTATAACTACATTTTACCAGCTCTGCAGGTTCTCAATCTTCAGACTTAAATTGAAACTATACCATTGGCTTTCCTGTGTCTCCAGCTTGCTGATTTGCCCTATCGATCTGAGATAAGCAACTTTCACAGCTGCATGAGTTGATTCATGTCTCTTGTCCAGTCTCAATTATTTCTGTATTCCTCTCTTTCTTTCTCCCTCCTCCATATTTATCTCCATTTTCATCTCCATCTCTATCTTATTGGTTCTGTTTCTTTGGGAAACTCTGACCAAATCAGATTTTGGTATTGAGAGTGATTCTAGAGTAATAGAATTATAAGGGTGAGATTTCTGAATTGGTTCTCAGCTTTCTGGAATAGGCTCTTAAATCTGATTAGATTTGAAGATGCTAATGACTCAAGTAGTAAAGAGAGCACTGTGTCTTTAGCATGATCTGGAAATATACATAAGCAAAATATCACTGTTGGTGACTCCTAAACAATCAATGTATAAGAAGCAAGGATCTAAGTGACTTGCATATAATACTTTTGAACATGTCTGTTAAACTAACAAGTACAAGGGAATTGACTGGTTGCTGCTAATATTGCTAGAAAGAAAAAAAATACCTTAGAAATCAAATTCCCAGCTCAGTCACCACATAAGCAACCACAAAGCTTTTATGTGTACCTTTCAGAGCACATGTGTCTCCTGTAGCAGCAGGGCTCAGACTGCAGAAAATCAAATGCCAAATCTCAACCTACAACTGGCTGAATTACAATGCAAGTTGAACTGCTGGCCTTCTACAATGTCTACGATTAAAATCAGGGCAGTGATTAGAAAGAAATGGGATTCTGAAAGGTTGAATGGGAATGTGTGAGATCTTGATGAAGCTGAGGATGCTGATGAATCCTTTTTGCCAAAGGAAGAAGCATCTCCACCCTGATGAAGAAGCATCCATGCCCCCATTGAAAAGAGCTTTTAATTCCCATTTGAGCGGATTAACCCTGCATTGCCTAATGAAAATGTAACAGCCTCCCCCATCTAAGACAATGCTAATTCTCTTCATGACCCCCACCCCCCTCCACCAATACCATCTCTTTTTGCTACTAGGCCTAAAACTAGACTCAATCCCCAGTAGGCCCCTAAGGCTGAGGTAGAAAGTATGACTCATGAGGAGGTGTAAAACAGTCTAAAAAAATTACTTGAATTTTCTACTTCTAACGTATACAGATGGATGATGAAGATATGGGATCTTGGTACCAGGAGTATGAAGTTGGATCAATCCAAATTCATTGATATGGACTAAGTAGACATTCTGCACTTAATATTCCTTCTAGGAGAGTTAGGGCTCTAATAGTTGGCTTGGCTGGCTGGCTGAAACATGGACCAAGAGATAGCCCACAGTGAGCAAGTTGGAAATGATAGATCTTCACCTGTTTAATGTAAAGGAAGGGATTTGAAGGCTTAGAGATTAGAATGTTAGAGCAGATTTCACACTTAAGACCTACTCATCCATCCTTAGAGAGTCCAAAAGACACACTTTTCACTACAACTAAGGAATAAATCTGTGATGGAAGACCCAGTATCCCTGAAGGGTTTAGAGATTATTTGTCTGTAGGCCAGACTTTACATAGGAATCTATGGTCACTGAACTGGGAAACTTAAATGCAATGGGAGTAATTGGATCCTAGGGTGGCAGGGGCTAAGTGGTGGTGCTCGGCTGCCAAAAGAAAGGTGAAAATAGTTCTATACTGGGTAAAAATGGAAGCAGCAATTGGAGGTGTATGAATCAAGTTGACCTACGGCACTGGCTTGCTGATTATGGTATTCCTCAAAGGGGAATAGATACAAAGCCTACTAAATTCTTATTTGATCTGTATAAGCAGGAGAATCCTAGGTTTAGTGAATAAAAGTCTAACAAATCATAACAAAATCACAGCCCAATTCTCAAACTTGAGCGAGTTTGCAGACCCAGGACCCTTTAAATGCAAGGGAGGACCTCTGAAGGAAGGACCCTGGTACCACCAGATGTTTCTGCTATTATCCCAACCTTCCCCAAAGTAACTTATGGTCTTTCATCAGGGTAACCATGCATCAGGGAAAAGGAAATAATCAGACCTTTCAGGAACTATTGGACATTAACTCTGAACTGACATTCCTTCTAAGAGATCCAAAGCATCACTGTGGTCCACCAGGTAGAGTAGGGGCTTATGGAAAAAAGGTGATCAATGAAGGTCTAGCTCAGGTCAGACACATAGTGGGGCTAGTCAGTCCCCAAATCCATTCTGTGGTTATTTCTCTAGCTCTGGGGCGCATAATCAGGATGAGCATGCTCAGCAGCTGGCAGCATCCCCATGTGGGTTCCCTGACCTGTGGAATGAGAGCTATTATGGTGGGAAGGGCCAAAAGGAAATCTCTAACGCTGCTTCAACCTAGAAAAAATAGTAAACCAACAGCAATACTACATTCATTCCTAGAGAGACTGCAGAGATTAATACAGTTATTAAGGACTCAAAACATGCCAGGTGGTGATACACACCACCCCATTCAACTCTCCTATTTGGTCTGTGAAGAAGACAGATAGATCTTGGCGAATGACAGCAGATTATTTTAAGGTTAACCAGGTAGTTACTCCAATTGCGGCGGTTGACCTAGATAGGATTTCATTGTTTGAGCAAGGCTATACATCCCCTGGTACCTAGTATGCGGCTGCTGATCTGGAAAATGCTTTCTCCTACCTACCTGCCATTAAACCACCAGAAACAGTTTACTTTCAGCTGGAAAAGCCAGCAATGCACCATCACTGTCCTGTCTTAGGGGGATATACTTTCTAGTCTTAGATCATAATTTGGTCAGCAGGGATCTTGACTATATTTCATTTCCATAAAATAGCACAGTGGCCCATTATATTGATGACATGCTGACTGGACCTAGTGAGCAAGAAGTAATAACAACTCAAGACTTCACTAAGGAATTTGTATGTCAGAGGGTAAGAAATCAATTTGACAAAAATCAAGGGGCCTCATTGAAATTTCTAGGGGCCAGTACTGTAGGGCATATTGCGGTATGACGTGTAAGATGAAGGACAGGTTGTTGTAACTGGTATCTCTCACAGCCAAATTAGAGGTGCAATGCCTTGTGGGCCTCTTTGGATTTTGTGGCAACATATCCACATTTGGTGTGTATTACTTTGGCACATTTACTGAGTGACCTGGGAAGCTCCTACTTTTCCTTGGATCGGGGTTGAAATGCTTGAGTAATTTCATGGGTGCACTTGTCTCCAACCTCCACAAAATAACTGGGAAGCTCTATTACTATATAGCTCTGAATAAAATAGAGGGAAGAGTTTTTCAAAATCAATGACTATGATCTATTCTGCAAAAGACAAATTAAGGAAATCTGATGTTCTTCAGTTCTCCAGTATCCAAGCTGGTGGCTGTTTTCAGTAACCCACAACATAGAAAACACTAATTAATATAAAAAGAAAGATTTGTGTATAATTTGAACAAATTGAAAGAAAACTAAGGATAATGTTATAACATATGTAAAATACTGGATTGACATAATATAATCCTATAAAATGTTTTAAAAAGGTAAGTATCCCCGTGGAATAAAATAATAAACACATTATCAAGAAAATACCTATATCCAATAAATATGTGAAAAATAGTTAGCCTTGCTAATAATAATTTTTAAAATTCTGCTATTGCTGCAGTCTGCACAGGTCAGACTCCTACATCACAGAGAAGGAAGGGAAATAAGTGAATCTGAAGGAGCAAATGGGAACTATCCCACATAGCAAGCTTTGCTAACTAATAAGTCTCTGAGATTTTCCCAATAAGACATCTATGAATTTGCACAGAGGAAAAATAAAGAAAATGTGCAAATCTTTGTTTAGAATTGTTTGCTCATTTTGATATGTATGTCTAAGCTATTTTAGAAGAGGTAGAAATCATGGTTTCTTAAATAAAGCAAAAGAAAATCTAATGGGATCTCCCCATAGAAAAAAAGCCTGGTGGGATTTTACCATTAGAAGAAATGGTAAAACAGGGATTTTTAACTTATTTTTTTAGTTTTAAAAAATTTTACCCTAGAGGGTTTCTTCTATGCTGCAGGAATATATAGTGTATTATTTTCATCACAGAATGAACAATAGCAGTTCCTTAGACCAGTACAATTTGATCAATTGAACTTTACCACCTTCAGGTGCAGAGATAACAAAGAGAAATGCTTTAATATTACTTGGAAATTATAGTTGATTGAGAATTCTATGCATTGAAACCATTGATCTATTGTAGTAAGTATCTTAAAAACTTTTTTAAACTAAATGACAAGAATCAAGCACAGATTTGGTCAACCCTTCAACAATATGACTACTTACTCATTTGTTCATTTCATGCAATATGCTTTTATGTAGTCTGTGCCAGGAATTATTTTAGACCAACAGAAACAAATTCCTCCTGGAGCTCATAGTGATGAAGGCAAATGCAAAGTATTAAATGATATGATAAGAGGTATTTGATGCAAAGTAAAAGAGGAAGCTATGAGAACACAAAAGAGAATTTCTAAAGTAAAGATCCAGTTCTGGAATCAATGAGTCAACAGTCTCCAGGTTGGCCTCAGGCATAAATTCCTAGGCACTTACAAATAAAGAGGCTTCTGTTGGCCAGGAACAATTCTCAGGAATATTACTGTAGGCTGTGAGCTGTCAGCACCCATAGCAGTTGAGGGGTGAGGGGTGGGTGCATTAGCCAAGTAAATGGGACCTGTGTCAACTACATCCCACCACTTACAACTGCTCACACCCACTTGCTTCTTACATTGAGCTCACATTATCATAGCACAACCCTCCAGGATTCTGGTTTGTCAGAATTTCTGGGGAAACATATGAGGAGGGTTTTTGAGACAACCTATGATCCCACTGCACTAGCACTCATCAGCTTCCCTCTCTCCCCACACATTCCAGATTCCTCTCTGCCCTGTCTAGCACTGTTGTTGATCCAGGTGTCTTGCCTGTAGTGTGACCCAGACCCTCATCCCTGACAGACCTGAATCCCTGGTTACCTACATCATACTAGGTTGCTATATTTACCCATTTACCATGTACTCATTTAACATTCAAATGGTGCATGGAAATACCAAGAGATGGCTCACTGGGTAACTTATATGCCCCAAATACTCCTCCCTATCCTACTATGCAACAAGCTTTACTTCCTCTTGGTTATCAGAGCTTAATTACCCCCACCAGCATGGTAGTTTCCCTTATTTCTTGCTGGTCTATTGGTACACAAGGAACCCGAAATGACCAATGGCTACTGTAGCTTTAGTTTCAGCGGAAAACTTAAAGTGCATCCCTCCTCTCTGAGACCTCTAAAAAGAGCCTAAATAAGTGGGGTTGGGAAGCAAAATTCTCAGTTGTAGGGGTGGGGTGACTCCCACCTCTAATCTTCAATGTCCAGATCCATATATTCTACCTTAAGGACATGGCACCATGTAATCACAGGGTGCCATCTTCAAGCTTCAGCTGAACCTTCAAGAGAACATTCTAATGTTCCGTAAGGCTCACAGCTTCAGAATATGGTAGCATATTGCAGGAGGAATACACCACATTTGCCATAAAATGGGTCTTGAAGTGGAAAACATCTCATTACAGAAAAATTATACAAGATTTCTTGTGGGTAGGTCAGACCCTTGAACCATATGGTATTAGATGAGGCACTGGGAATAGAAATGCAAACTCATCTCCAGAATACAAGTTCATCTCAGTCAGATCGAATGGTTTCTCTTTCTAGGGCAGAAGGCTTACAGTTAAGTCTTATGCCTGGTTGTCAGCTCTGTCTGCCCTTTGACAATAAGGGACGAGGCTCTTGATTGTTGCCAGGCAAGCATGGTTTGCTTTAAATTGGAGATGATGCCTGAGCCTGTCATTTTCTCTCTTTAAGGCTTTAATGGCACTTAGTAACAGCTACCAAATACCACAGTCCTTAAAGTTATCATTTACCCTGAAACTCTTAAGCATCAGAAACATTACACAAGCTATGTCCACCTGTATCCCATCCATGATCACCAGAGGTGAAATTCGCAGCAGTTGTATTGGTACAGCAGGTTAGGGACGATCAATACCGTACCAATCAGCAGTAATGGAGGCTTTGTTGTTGTCTGGCTGGTGAATGGTCTAACTCCTGTCTCCATTCTTAGAGACTACTTTCCAGGGTCATTCCTGGTACCAACTATCTTAGGTTGTATTTTCTAACAGCAGAGCCAGAGATAGGGATCCTTGTGCAAATGATTAAAAAGGGGATTTCTCTTGGGAAAGACCAGAATTCAGTTCCTGAGGAAAGCAGAGTAGGGCAGGGGATGAGGCTAGGGAGAGAGAGAGAGAGAGAGAGAGAGAGAGAGAGAGAGAGAGAGAGAGAGAGAGAGAGAG
>PVIW01003105.1:62778-102255 GCA_004026585.1 Noctilio leporinus | reverse complement strand
GTGAGGAGGCTCTTATTGATGGGAGGCAACCCTTAGGGAAGTAGTGTGGCTGTATACACACAGGTAGTAGTCAGCCCTCATAGCAGCTTCAGGTTGAAGGTGTTGCCTTGTTAAAATGAATCAGGGCTGGGCACCAACAGCTCTACTATAGGAGAAGATGCCACTTGGCTTGTAGGAAGAGGAAAGAGATAATTAGGCCAAGAATGAGGTAGCCAAAGTAGAGAATGAAGCATAATTCAAGCAACAAGTTCACTGAGTTCAAATTTGGATATTTGTGGTGAGAATCAAATATGTATATTTTAAGCATTCTTTTGAATTCAGTGTAAGCTCATCCACTAAATATTAATTTTTATTTAGGATCCTTTTCTCTTGTTTTCTTCTTGGATTATTTTCTTTAAGCACAATAGCCTGCCAATTCTCTCTGGTAGTAGTATTACTGAATATAGCTAGGTAATGAGGTATACCGGGGTTAGTTTACAACATTTGTACCAATTAAGGTATTTAAACATCTCACAAAGAAATAATAGACAGCTTATAGAAAGGCTGTATGGTTTGGCAGATGTTAAAAATAAAAACTGTATAAACAAGGCAATCTGGCTATGGGCTCCAGAATTTATTAAATAATTTAATATATAAAGGTTTACATTTAAAGTAAAATATACAGAAAAAAACGGCCAAAGTGAGTTAGAAAAAGAAGAGCTTAAATAATTTTGAATTCTCCTAATTCATTATTTGTAGGATATAAGAGGGGAGAAAAGAACTAACATTTGACCAATAGCATTATATTTTGAAATCTACATTTCAGTAGAAGTGTTCACTTTCATATCAATGTTCAGATAATCACTATCACTCACTTGAATCATAACCTCCCAAAAAAGGATTCAGAGCAGAAAGGATTAAAGACTAGGTGTTTGTGGGTAAGTTTGAGTGAGTATGCGTATTTGTGGTGTGTGTGTGTGTATGTCAACAGGAGCAAGAGAGGGAGGGGAGAGAGAGACAGAGACTTTTTGTATCTGAGTGTCATTTTAAAACCAAATATAAATTATTTAAATTTTGACTTGTGCATACCTGTGTACTTCTGGTGTAGTATGTGGGTAATCAAGAATTGACACCACAATAAAGCCAGCATTTGAAATTAGAAGAGGAGAAAAGACTTTCTTTAAATCTACCAACCAGATCTCGTGTTGTGCAGTCAGGAGCTGTGGGTTATTAAATGAAATCAAAAGCACATCAGGCCTAGCAGCATCTTAAAAACCATTAGTGTTTCATTTAAAGAGAGTGTCTTGTTTCTGAAATATTCATAGCTGGAATCCGCCACCACTGCTGAGATTTACATCTCCTCTCTCCCCATTATACTTGCTGAATCTCTTTACTTGCTATTGTAGAAAAAATATTCAAAGATTTATAGGCAGCAAAGAGAAGGAAGCAAATTATAACATCCATTATTGGCATCTACTCTTGTCTGTATCCCCAGGAAATGCAAATACAAATGACTTCCAATTTTCTACTACAACTGAGTTGCAAAGGGAACTGTTATATGCAGATGAGGCAACTTCTATTTGGACAGAGATAAAATGGAAGAAATTTCAGTCTACTACACTCAGCATACCATTTGCATAACTCTGAGAAAACTGTCACAAAGGGATAATAAAAAATCATAAGGCTCTTAAAGAACAGCATACAATGCCTGTAGCTAGGCTGCTTAGAAGAGAAACAAACACAGCTTTACGTTGCATAGGCTGGATCAAGATCCAAAAACAAAAGGGTGACTAAATATAGATGCTTCTATAGTCACTGGGAAAAGTGACCCCTCCCCTCATGTTTGGCACAAGGATTATACTAGCTTTGAAAATAACTTATAATCCACATTACTAGTTTTTAAAAATTCCGTTAGCATAAATTATTGCTTCTCCTGGAGAAATGACTATGACAACATTGTCCATCACAGAGTAGGCTCTTTGAGGGCAAGGGACTCTTGTGTTTACTGATGTCCTATATCTTCAGTGTCTAACATAGAGATTTGAACATAATAGAATCTCAAAATTAAATATGCAATGATGGGAATTGAAGGTGTCCTGGTAGCACAGTAGTGAGACTCAGGAGATGGGCCTTCCAGTTTAGTCTTTTCCTTTGTGAAAACATAGCCAGGTCTCCTGTCTCTATGGGCCTTGGCTCCCAACTCTAAAAAAAAATAAATAAATAAAGTAGTAATACCAATCTTTTTTGATTTGGGGAAGAATTAAATGAAGTATTGTGACTAATGACCAGTGTAACATCTGGCATAGATTTGTCACTGGAGATATTTTCCTGTCTCCTAAAACTCTCCTACATGTCTCAGATTGAGGATTAGGAAGATCAGCAGTTTCTAACTATCTTAGACCTGAGGCACATGGCTCACATTGTCTGGATATTCTCCCTCTGTCTGCTCTTATCTTTAATGCTCTGCCCACTTCAAAACTGCTTTCCAACATTATTAAAACTGGCACCCAACTAAATTCCCCTCTTACCCAAGTCCTGACATTATATTGGGCAATGTCAATGCCTAGATGAACAACACACTGAACTGTTTTTAATTTCCTCCTATTCCCTGGCCCTAGTTATGAGGGTGGACAGACATGTGACATGCACAGCTCACAATATACTAATGATACTTACTGGTCAGAAGAGAAGGACACCAGCGGTCATGCAGGGCCACATGGGTTGTACTTGGGAATAAAGTGAACAATTAGGGACAACTGAGACATGCTTTGTAGTATCAAGAGGGTGGGTTCCCATGGGAGAATATGATTGGCCTGACTAATTCTATGGGACAGCAGGGAACTACAATGCACTGCTTAGGGGCATGCAGGAACTGCACCAGGTCCCCACCAGGTCCCCGTGGTAAGAGGGGTTATCTGGCCAGAGGATCTTACCTCTGAGGACAGAGTGGGAAGGGGAGCTCAGGATTAGGCCCTTTGGGGTCATTTCTATTTTACCAGATATCAGGGCAGCACATAACTTTAAGTCTTAATTTTAGGCCTTATGAACAACACTAACTCATGTCTCACTTTTCAATTCCTTTAACTCCAAGGAATTCACCGCTGCTCTACTTTGGTATGGCTTGCACATCCAGTCCAATGCTCAGAATTGTGATTTCCTATTTCCCACCTTCTTCCCATCTTTTAGGTCTATATTATTGTTCTGCCATATCCTCCCTAAAAAACCCAATTCTGAATCTATTGTGTTTACTCTGCTGAGAACTACAGGAGGAAAAACATACAGCTAATGAAGTTTGTATTGCCATTTTCATAGTCTTCAACTGTAAATGGATTATTAATATGGCCTAAAAGCTCATGATCTTGTTCTCTCAAATAGCAGGAAGTGGCTACAAATTTCACTGCTACTGTCAACACCCCACTCAGCCTTTCTGTAGTCATTTTTACCAAAGCACCTGAGAATAAAATTGGATCTACACTGCCATCCTACCTTAAGCCTCTAGAGGAAGGTACATTTCTCCTGCTTTCTGTGATCAAATATGTACTTGTGCCCTGAATCCCACCCTGTCTCCCTCTTTGACAACTATATTCCATTCAATTCTCTCTTCTCTTTTTCCTCAAGCTCTTCCTCTCAGTTGGGGGTATTTTTTCTTTATTTTTATTTTTATTTTTTGTTTTTTTGCATTAGAATATAAACATTAAGTCTCTACCTTAAAAATCCCACCTTTGGCCCTTTAACCACTGATTTATCTTTTATCTTCCCCTAGCAATCAAACTGCTTTTAGAATTTAAAGAGCATTTTAGAATTGAAGTTTCTTCCAGCCTCCTTCCCTCCCAGTTCATTGCAGCAATACATTTGCCAATACCCATCAATGCTCTGGCTTTCATCAAACCTCCTGTTGGGCTTTCTGTTCTTATCCCCCTTGAGCCCTCTGAAACATGGGGCATTGTCAGTCCCCCTCACGCCCTTGCCTCTGGAACAGCTTGCTTCTAACTCTCTGAACACAGTGTGTTCAGTCACCTCTTCCTTTGCTCCCCATCCCCTGCCTGCCTTTGGTGTTGAAGCGCCTCAAGGCTCAACTTTCAGCTCTGTTCCTTAGGTTGTCTTGTGCATGCCCACAACCACGGACTCTCAAAACTGCATCTCTTTCTCAGAACCTTTCCCTGAGCTCCATTCGGAGCTCTAATTCCAACTGGCTACCAAGTATCGCTAAACTGCTTCTTTTGTATGTACCCCAAACTCAGCACCCATTAAACTCATCACTGTTCCCACACATTCACCTCCTACTTCATGCCTCAAATACTTCTGTATTTCATTTTTCATCCCTTATCTTGGTTTGCATCCTCCCACACTTAATGCAAAACCCCAGGTAACATCCAGATCTCCTCCTACCTGCTTTGTCCCTTGTATTTTTGCATCTTGGTATTCTTCTATCCCAGTCTGGAATTTTATACTCGTTTCCTACTTTCCTCTAGTAAATGGTTTTTCATTATCCAAAGAATTTGCAATGTATAGACTAGTCAATAGTTTCCTGACCTGATCTACCCAGAAAGCTTAAGAAAGATTATTAAAAATATGGAGATTTTCTGTATATCTACCTCCCTATCCTCCCTCTCTGTAGTTTTATTTTCCTATCCCCCCTGTCTATGGTTGAATCAGAAGGACAGAAATAATTTGCATTTAAACAATTCCTCAGGTGAAGATCAAGTAAACCACCCTCTGATAAACAGTGGGCATTTGTATGGTATTCATGCCAATACTGATGCTGGATACTATTGTGCCTCCAAACAATAGCTCCAGCAGTGGTGCGCAGGGTGCCCTGAGGCTGCTCAAGTGCTACCAACATGTTTCCTTACATATAAAAGTTTAAAAGACACTACGTGTAGCCACAACCACATGTATAGATATGGTTCCTATCCATAGTCATTCCAACCGTATTCCTATCTATCATTATCATCTATCAATCCCTTTCAGCTCTCAGATAGATTATTGACAGCTGCAGTAACTGCCTACAGTGACCCAAAAACTCGGAAATCTTAATTAACTTTTGTAAAGTCACCAGGTAACTCAGTAACACAAACAAACATAGTATTTTTATGATTTTCTGCCTTATTGTCCTGTATAGTTCTCCCTTAGACAGCTCACTGTCTAGAGATGGATTAAGCATCATATCATCTTTAAATGATAAATCTTTCCAGTGGCTTATGGAATTAACCAACACCCCATTTCCCTACTGTGAAAGTGTTCAGAAAATCATATCTACTCTGGAGCGCATGCCTTCCAAATCCTCTGAAGAAGGTTCAAATTTGAGAAGTGAATGCATTTTATTGAAGCAGAGGCTGTCAGAACATTTTTAATAAAGACCTGGCCCAATTTCAGAGCTTTCTTTTCATTAGGGCAGGTCTGAAAGCAAAGGCCTTGAAAGTGGTTAGAAAAACATAGTGTAATCACTATGGAACCATTATCCTGTCCCTGGGTAATCATTAGGCATCAGCTTGCCAAAGCGAAGGGCGGCAAATTACTCATTTATTGTTACCTGAGCTGTGCAGAAGATTGAAATCTGGACTACTAATGATTTTTTTCACCTTGTTTGGGAGAGTCTGTAGCAAGTTCACATGCAGCACAGATGCTAGTTGGCTGGCAAAGGAGCTTTCAAATGAATATGAGGAAGCACCTTCCTTCAAAAGTAAAGCTGAAAAGCTCCACATTGTTTCATGAAAGCAGTTCCAAGGGAGAAAAACTAAAAGTCGAGATCTATACTGAGGCCGGGTTAGAAACTAGTTACTTGGCTTTGAGAAGATTTTTATCTGCTCTAAAAGAGATTAGACACTTAGAGTGCAAATTGGATTGAACCCCAGTCAAGTTTGGGTAAATATTTACCAACAGTCTATAGAAAAAAACTCTTATTTAGTGACATTATCTAATTTTACTTTTTATTTTTTGGTTAATTGCTTTAGTAAGTTTAGAATTCAATAAAGGATCTGAGTGTAGGCATTGTGAGAGAGAACCAAACCATTCCTAATTTTTGTTAAAGCACTTATAAAATCTAGTACAGGCAGGTATGACTTGGAATATGGAAACTCAGCCATTACAGTATTTGTGTTTATACCTAAAATAGTCAGCTGAAGTGAACCTCCAAGTTCCTAACTCTGGGGATAACCAACAGAGGCAAGGTGGACAGTTCTAGATGGTTTTGTGAATGTGAAATGTTACAATCAAGAATAAAGATGGAATGGCTCTTGCTTTTATGGGAAAAAGTACAGTGTCTGGAATGGGGGCATGAGAATCAAAAAGCATTGATTTCTACTGCTGGCTCAGCTGGTAACTGTTTCTTTAGTCTCAGGCAATTTTCCTAGTCAATTTGTGACTAAATCTTGGCATCTACAAATTGAGGTTAGGCATCTTTTCTGTTTGAGACCCAGCTACTAGGCCTCAAATTAGGATTTCTGTTCATGTTATTAATGTTTATGAGGCCTTCAGGGATTTTCAGAGAAAAAAGGTTATGAATATTATTTTTCATATTTTTCCAAAAGCATGTTTTGGAGGTTGATGAATATTTGTTATATTCTTTAGAAAGAATTGTAATAAACATTGTCAGAGTTATTTTATGCACAGATTAGCCCTTAAAGAATATGTAGAAAACCAACATGTAATAGCTTCCTGATCAACCAAATGTGAGGGTGACTCTTAGTCACCTAAAGCATTTGCCAAAAGATTAGTCATATATATATATATTCTAAACTCAGGATGCCAGTCTACCCATACCATCCAAAATGATGAAATGTCATAAAGTCTCATTTGTTCAAATATTTGAAAGCTATAGTAATTATTAAATTGTAATTTTACTTTCTATACTATTGATTTTTAAACTGTTCTTAATATACTATAACTTGGTTTTCCAACAGATTTCTCTTTTTATCCTCACCTGAAGATATTTTTTTCATTACTTTTAGAGAGGGAGGAAGGGTTGGTGTGGGGTGGGAGGGAGGAAGAGAGAGAGAGAGAAACATTAAGTGAGAGAGAAACATTGATCAGTTGTCTTCTCATATGTGCCAGACAGGAGATCGAACCTGCAGCTTGAATGCTGCCCTGACCAGAAATCAAACTTGCGACTTGCAACCTTTGGGTCTTCAGGACAACATTCCAACCACCTGAACCACACTGCCAGGGCAAGATGGAGTTTTAACATGATGGAGTACTTGGGGTTTTGGATTTTTGTCAGAGATTTGCTTAATGTTTAATGCCTTGTAAAAATATGCTGGACATATTTATATGGTGCCTGGTTTTGAATGGCTATTCAAGTGTATATTACAGCCATAAGGCACCTTCAATTTACAGTATTTTACCTACTTATATCATTTCCTGGGCTCTCTATTGTAACATTATCATTAAGGTTGCTGGCCCTTTGCTGCCAACAACATGATTAAATCCTATCACAATTACCCTTGATGTAAAATTTTCTCATCCTTATTGGCACTAAAGGTGCAGGGAGCCATGCAGGTGGTAAGGTAACATAAAAAGGAGCAATGTACTTGGAATGGAAATGTTTCCAAAGCTGTAGCCTAGAAAAGGCAAATAGATCCCAAAGTGATATGTTACTGTATTACTGTACTCTCTGGGGATGGGTTTTCTTTTGAAGTTTAGTTTTTAAATACTATATTTTGGTTTTATTTCAGTTTTTTCTCTTAAGCAGTGAAGGACGGGGGTGTAATATGAAAGCATTCAAAGAAAGGCTCAGAAAAAGGCCCAGTGGTAACTAGAATAAGGACAGTGTTCTTTAGGATGAAGAGAGGAAAATCTATCAATAAAATAATACCTCATATTTTATATATAATAATGGCGCTTCTTATACTTGGGAATGATAAAATGTGAGTTGGGATATCTTCCCCTTAGTGGTGAAGCATTCAGCAGTTTTCACAACAGGTGACACAGGTGACAAAAGAACAGAACAGTGACGCTCACTTTATGAAACCAGTTGTCTCCAAAATGAATTAACCTCAACTGGTGCTTGTACCTGGGTTTTAATTTCCTCATCCTCATAAGGTTGTTGGAAGGACCGAATTAGTGAACATTTGTGAAACACTTGGAAAAGCATGACCCACAGAAAGTGCCATCTTCCCTTACCAGTAGTGGTGTCCTATACCCACTACAATACACACATGAAGGACCTTTGGACCAGCCCCTGCTCTGCCCAACAAATATGGCAGAGTGAGCAAATCTGGTGAAAGAGAAATAGAGCACGTAAAAACATAAGCAAGACATTGCAACAAAGGGTTATGTTATATAATAATAGCTGATGATTACTGGCTATGGACTATGCTGGACTAAGCACTTCATGGGCACCATTTCACTGAGCCCTCCAGGAACTCTGTGAGGTGGGCATGGCTATTATCCTCAGTTTACCACTAAGGAACATGAGGCACTGAGAGGTACAAATGACATAATTTCTATATGAAGAACTGAGAGTAGTTTCCCCAATTGCTATTTTTGTATTTTATCTCCCTCCTTCTCTCTCTCATATGGTTAAGGGAATAAGAATTATCAACTGTGGGGGGACAGAGGCGAGCAAAAAGGGGATGGATGTAATACAACAACAATAACATTTAAAAAAAAAAAGGATTATCAACTGTGGACTAAACCATGATTGTGTGCATAGTTACACATAAAAGATACATATTTATCCATATATCACATATTGGCTTAGAAGAAGCAGAGGCTACAATTAAAGAAGGAGATCCTATATTAATATATAACCATCTTTTCATGTTTGTATGTGTATTAATTTGTATAAAGTGTTCTTGGAACTACAAGTACCTGTGTTGTCTGTTCCCCTCAACACCAGCGGCAGAGCAAGGTGAGAGCTGTGCAGGGGTGTGGTCTGTCCCAGGTGTATGTTGTAAGGAGCTGCACTGTCCATGCACAATTGAAAAATGATAATAAAACCAACTAAAAATCTGCTTGCTTTTTCTTAGAACCATGCAACTTTAAACCATGTTAGTGTCCATTTCTTCTTAGATTTGGCCCAGTCCCATGTTCTGTAGAGTGTATTATTGCTTAATAAATCTGCTCTCTCTCTTTCTGCTACTTAGATGGATAGATAGAAAGATGATAGATGATGATGACAGATGATGATGATATATAGATTATAGATAGATTATAGATAGATAGATAGATAGATAGATAGATAGATAGATAAAGTGAACAGAGTTGGTGACTGATACTGCTCCTCACCAAGGCAGGCCTCTAGTTGCTTCCATTTCCTTCCCCTTTGGTATGTCACCGTTTATCTGCTCAAGGGTAGGGAATGAAAGTGTGATACAAAGGAAAGGAGATATTTTCAATAATAAAAGTTCCCATTAACTATTTATCAGTTAGATATTTGTTTACCATGTAGATATTTTTAATGACTTTTTTTTAGGACACTTT
The DNA here is from genome assembly GCA_004026585.1 of Noctilio leporinus. NCBI lineage: Eukaryota > Metazoa > Chordata > Mammalia > Chiroptera > Noctilionidae > Noctilio > Noctilio leporinus. Next base: position 92,853 of record PVIW01003105.1, on the reverse strand, counting down.
CTCAGCACCGAAAAACAAAACTTTTATGAAACAAAACACATACACCCAGAAACAAATGTGAATAACTGCCCCTGAGTCATCTTTGCTCGGTCCATCCCTTACTACACAGGAAGTTCTGGCAGCACATGTCCGCCTCACTTTGTTCCTGTTGTGGGGCAGGGAGGTGGGTAGCTCTTTGATGCTGAGAGAAGAATAGAAGAAGTAGTTAAGAATAAAGCCTTTCCCATTTAACTGTTCCCTTCTTTTCTTCTCTCCAAGGTGATGGATGATGTTGGAAAGGAATAAAGAATTCAGAACAGTGTGACTAAATCACACTTGTTAAAGTTAGAAAAGCCCTGAATAGGTCAATTTTACTGACTTCATAGAGAGAGAAAAGTACAGGAACCATTTCATGAAGGGTAAGAGGTTTTGCAAGTTCCCACCTGAGAGGACAATTACTGTTTACTCACCTGCCTACTGCCATTATTGTCATCACACTTTATTGATAAGGTCATCCTATGGCAACACTATAAAACATGAGTTTTTCTTTGGCTTACCTTTCTTTTGGAAGACTTTTACAGCTTTGTCGGGCTCCCATCTCATTATACACTGCTGCACCCTGTCCACCACCACCACTACCATCGCCACCATCTTCCACACCTCTTCTCCAGGCATAAGATTTTGAGGGCATTGGCAATAACATTTGTTCCCAATCGGTCCCACTCACTTTCTCCCATCAACCGGTTCCCCTTCCATGTCCCATTGTCTTGGAACTCTGCTCTGACAGAACAGCTGGTGACTCATCAGTCAGGCCAGTTTCTGAAGATGGGTGGGCTTGTTAAATTTTATATGAGTAAATTCAGGAGTTTCCTCTGTGGTTTCAGGCTAAGAACTAAGAATTTGGATCTTTTAATATAGATACCCCTAAAATAAAGTCAGCATTAAAAGGTCATAAGAAACAAGCACAATTATCCAGTTACTTACTAGGAGTTGTGTTAAAGAAAATAAACTAGCATTACCTGTTTTAGAAAATAAAAATAAAATGAGACCCTTCCGTAAGTTTGAGAAGAGGTTAAGTCCATAGTGTAAAATTGGTCCCACTGATGTAAGTACCAAACAAGTGTTTAAAGCCAAGAAACAAAAGAATGCGGATAACCTAAGATAATTTCCTCTTAAGGTTCTAATAAAAGAGAGTTGTCTTGTTCTTGTCCTGGCTGGCGTGGCTAAAATGGTTGGGCATTATCCCGTAAACCGAAAGGTTGCAAGTTTGATTTCTGGGTAGGGCACATCCCTAGGTTGTGGGTTAGGTCACAGTTGACAAGTAGGTTAGAGCAGTCAATTGATGTTTCTCTCTCACATTGATGTTTTTCTCCTTCTCTCCCCCCTCCCTTCCTCTTTTTCTAAATCATGTCCTCAGGTGAGGATTAAAATAAATAAATAAATAAAGTATTCTCTTTTCTGCTCAATCCTTTTTAACTCTATAGAAAAGAGTGGGAATGATCACAGCCAACGAAGAAGTGAATCGATCCTCCTGTGACCATGTTGCCTAAATGTCACAATAAGACTAATTATGTCCCTCAGATCCTAGTGATATTAGGAATCCAGGACAATCCAGTTAGTTATCTACGTTTTCCCACATATTCAAATACCAGATCTTTTGCTGATGTCTTCTAAAGTGATATAATCTTTTAACTTGTTTAAGATGCATTTCATAAATACAAATTAGGGCAGGAGAAGATATTTTTGGTGGGTATTCAAGATTCTGGTTATTCTTGTTGGTATATTTGACTTAACGCTCATCATAAAAAGTTACAAAGGTTTAAGTGCCCAAGATAAGAGACACATTGTCACTTCATAGTCTTATCAACTATATTCTATTCTGAGTCTGCCTGCTGTTTGTTGTGGTGATTGTTTATTTTTGCTTCTTGACCTTCATTATGGCTTTGCATGTTGTTGCCTTTCTTGTCTGTGTTTCATCTCTTTGGCAATAATTTTCTTTATTAAAATGGTCCACTATGAACAGACTAGCTTATAAGTATTTTGGAAATAAGAATGAAAAAGTGGTTAAATTCAGATTAAGCCTGACTGATAGACTACAAAAAGTTCTGTGGGAAACCTTTGAGGGTTTTTGAACTAGGGAAAGAACGGATAAAAATATTTCTGTATACTGGTGGAAGAATGGGCTGGAAGATGTTGAGACAGGCATCTATTTTTAAGTGGAAACTAATGGAAGACTATGGCAAAAATCCTCATTCACCTTGATTTCTAGGGAACTATATCAAACTCACCATATCTTCTCAAATCCCATAGTTGTGGTGAGATGTGGTATTAGTAACAAAATAGATTTGCATTCACACATTTGCCAAGGACATAGAGATGAAAGCTTAACCATTATAGTTTTTCCTAATTTCTACTAAACCCTAGATAGAAAAAAAGTGCAATTCCAGTTGTCTGTGAGCATATTGAGTAATAAATAAAGCTGATTTATCTTAACTCTATGACATATTTTCCAAAACATGCATATATAAAATACATAAAGTTGATAGTATGCTTTCCTGTTTTCTGGGTGTCTTTTTCTCAGTTTGTGAGTACTTTTAAGGCAATGAATATACCATACCAAGCTTCCATTTTTTTCAGTCAACAAGGGCTCAATTGTCCTGTTCGAAATTGAGCATGTTTGGAGTCATCTGTTCTTGTTTTATATACAATCTTATGTTTTTTACAGAAAATAATTGAAAATAAAATATGTATGTTCTGTATTTACCCACATATTTTTTTTTTTTTTAAGATTTTATTTCATTATTTTAGAAAGAGGGGAAGGGAGAGAGGCAGAGAGGGAGAGAGACATCAATGTATGGTTGCGTTTCACCTGCCTCCAGCCACAGACCTGACTGGAGACCTGGTTTGCAACCTGTTTATGTACCCTGGCTGGGGAATCGAACCTGCGACCTTTGGGTTCACAGGCCAGCACCTTTACCCACATATTTTTAATGCTCTTCATTTCTGCCTGTGCATTCATGTTACTATTTAGTGTCATTTCCTTTCAGCCTAAACAACTACCTTATTAAGAAGGTCAGCTAGCAATGAATTCTTTCAGTCTTCTTTTCTTGATCAGAAAATAGCTTTATTTTGCCTTAATTTTTGAAGGATAATTTTGCTATATGTAGAAATTTTTTGTTTGTTTTTAACAGCATTTTGGTAATATAATTTATATACCATACAATTTACCCATTTAAAGTGTACATCATTTCAATGGTGTTTAGTGTAGTCAGAGTTGTGCAACCATCATCACAGTCAATTGTAAAATTTTTGGATGTAGAAATCTTGGTTGATAGTAGTTTTCCACTTATTTCAGCATTTTGATTGTGTCATTTGTTTTCTGATCTCTGTTGTTTCTGATGAGATATCATTTAATTATATTATTTCCTTTTATATAAAAACATTTCTCTTGTTTTTCTTCCAAAAATTTCTGCTTATTTGGATTTTCTATTTATATATTTTCATGATCTTTTATTATTTCTTGTTATATAAAATACACTATTGAACCCTCATTAATTTTTTATTTGAGTTATTTTACTTTTTATCTCTAGAATTTTAATTTGTCATTTGATTTATAAACTTTTTCTTTAGTGAGATTATTGATTTATTGTTATCATCATATTTTCTTTTTTCCTCTTTCAGTACTTTTTATAAAAATAATTTTTATTTTTCAACTACAGTCATCATTTAATATTATATTAGTTTCAGATGTACAACATAGTGATTAGATATTTATATAACTTAGAAAGTGATCACCTTAATACATTTGGTATCCATGTGATACCATACATAGTTATTACAATATTACTAACTATAATCCCTATGCTGTACATGACTATTCTGTAAATACAAATTTCTACTTTGTAATGCCTCTTTTCATCCACACCCAGACCCTTTCCCATCTGGCAACCATTAAAATAGTTTCTGTATCTACCAGTTTGTTTCTCTTTGTTTGCTTATTTTCTTTTTTAGACTCCACACATAAGTGAAATCATATGGTATTTGTTTTTCTCTTCCTGATTTATTTCACTTAGCATAATATCCTCTAGATCCACTCAGGTTGCAGGTGGCAAGATTTCACTCTTTTATATGGCTGAGTAATATTCCATTGTATATACACACCACATCTTTTACTCATTCATGTATTTATGAATACATAAGTTGCTTTTATATCTTGACTATTATAAATAATGCTTCAATGAACATACGGATGCATATGTCTTTTTAAATTAGTGTTTTGTGTTTATTCAAATAAATATCCAGAAATGGAATCACTGGGTTCTTCCTTGTGTCTTCTTAAAGCATTTATTTTAAAATCTATTTTCCATGGTGTAAGTATTGCTACCCGAACATTCTTATTTCCATTTTCCTAAAATACTTTTTCATCACTTTATTTTCAGTCTGTGTGGGTCTTTCAATTTGAAGAAGTCTCTTGTAGTCTTGTAGGTAAGTCATGTTTTCTTAACAATTTAACCTATCTATGTCTTTTGATTGGATCATTTAATCCATTTACATTTAAAGTAATTATTGATAAAATATGTAGTTATTGCCATTTTATTTTTATTTTTTTTCTTCTTAAAGAGTTGTTCTAACATTTCTTGTAATACAAGTTCAGTGATAATGAACTCCTTTAGCTTTTTATTATTTGGAAAGCTCTTTATCTGTCCTTTGATTTTTAAATGATAGCTTTGTTGGGAAATCATTATTGTAAGAGCTTCCTTTTCATCATTTTGAATATTTTGTGCCCATCCTTTTTGGCCTGCAAAGTTTCTGTTGAGAAATCAACTGATAGTCTTATGGGAACACCCTTGTAGGTAACTAACTGCTTCTTCTTGCTGGTTTTAAGATTCTCTCTTTGTCTTTAACCTTTGGCATTTTAATTATGATATTTCTTAGTGCGAATCTCTCTGGGTTCATGTTATTTGGGATTCTCTCCTTCCTGGGCTTATAAGTCTATTTCATTTATCAGATTAGGAAAGTTTGGCCCTGGCTGGTAGCACAGTGGATAAGGCACTGGCCTGTGAACCCAAATGTTGCTGGCTCGATTGCCAGTCAAGGCACATAGCGAGGTTGCAAGCCAGGTCCATAGCTGGAGGCAGGTGAAAAGCAACCATACACTGATGTCTCTCTCCCTCTCTACTTCTCTCCCTTCCCCTCTCTCTAAAAATAATAAATAAAATCTTAAAAAAAAAAAGAGACAGAAAGTTTTCATCATTACTTTGTCAACTAGGTTTTCAGCTATTTGCTCTCTTTCTTTGCCTTCTGGTACCCTGATGATGCAAATGTTCATACACTTAAAGCTGTCCCAGAGGCCTCTTAAACTATCTTAATTTCTTTCTTTTTTTTTTTTTTTTTTGCTTTTCTGCTTGTGTCTTTATCTGCTACGTTATCTTCAAAAGAACTGACTCAGCGATTACTGCTAATGTATACTTCATTTCTGACTTGTTTTGTTTAGGTTTTCTATGTCCATTTTTATGCTTCCTGTCCCTTTGTTGAAGTTCTCACTGAGATCATTGAGCATCCTTATAACCAGTGCTCTGAACTCTGCATCTGGTAGATTATTTGTCTCCATTTTGTTCAGCTCTTTCTCTGGAGTTTTGTTCCATTCTTTCTCCTGGGACATATGTATTTCTTTGTCTCCTCTAGAGTGAACTTACATAGTAGGTGTCCTGTGAGGCGAAGTGGTACACTCTCCCTGGTTAGCTGAGCCAGGTGCTACAAGTGTGTCCCTTGTGTGGGTTGTCTAGTTGAATCTGGATTGCTGTTTGCACATCAAATGGAAGGACTGCTCCTCAGGCTGATTGGTTGTGGGGACTGGCCTTGACTACAGTGGAAGTGCTGTGGTGCAGGTGCTGACACTATGGAGCTGGATTCTCTTTAGCAGGTGTGGTGCTGAGTCTGTCCTTTAGGTGTGTTGCTTGTGGAGGTGGTTGGATGGTGCTCTGGTATGGTCTGAAGCTGGCCATCAGATTTGTTGGTTCTGGGGCCTCTTGGGATGGGCTATGGTGCAGGCCAAGGCCAGTAGCTGCCTGTGGCCTTCTGTGGGGCCACTTGGTAAAAACTTTAAAGTGATCTGCAAATGATTACTTGTGCAGGACTTTTAGGTGCCTGGGAGAGGCTAAGCTGTGAATTGAGACCAGGTGCTTCTAGTGCTGGGGTGAAGCTATTTAGCAAAAGTGTGGGGCATGTCAAGGCCAGATGCTGCTTGTTTGGAGTTTGTGAAGTTTTAAGAGTTTTTGAAAGGTAAGCAGCATGAACCAAGACAAGCCATTTATATAGATATGCCACTAAAAGGGGCTTAGAGGCTTAAGTGGATTTAAGAATTGAGTGAGATAGTATCTCAAGGGAATCATCCAGGCCAGGACCAACATTGCTAGCTAGGTTGATGGGGACTCAAATATGGCATCTGCCTACATGAACAGTCTGGGTGGAGGGAAGGCTCAATAAAGGAACAATGACTTCCACCAGCAATTCTGTTAGAGAGAAAGCCACCTCTTTAGCCCTTGCCCTGAAACCAGAAAATTCTGTTCTTCCCAGAATGTCCCTGTCACCTTTTGAGCTATTGCCTTAGCACTAGAACTCAGAGCAAGTGAGGATGTCAGTCCATCCTGACCCTTTAAGACGAAGGACCCCAAAAACCCTATATACCACCCAACCATAACCTCTGTTGGTTTTCACAGCCAGAAGTTATGGGGACTTTTCTTTGCAACACTGGAACCTTGGGCTGGAAGGCCTTGTGTGGGGCTGGGACCCCTCACTCTTCATAGGGGTCATCCAAAACTGAGATATCCCTCTCAATTCTTAACTGCCACACATGGGTGTGGGACCCTCCTATATTGCATCTCCTTCCTACCATTCTCAGTATGGCTTCTGTATATCCTTAGTTATAGAACTTCCATTCAGGTACACTTCAAGCAATCCTCAATGACGGTTGTTCTGTAGTTTATTTGTAATTTTGATGTGGTCATGGAAGTAGATGACACAGTATTTACCTTCTCCACCATTTTGATTGGAAGCCTCATCATATTTTTTTAACCGCCCGTATTTACATTACATGTACATGATTTTCATCAATATTTGAACAAATTTATAACTGCTTTAAAGCATTTGTCTGGTAAATCTAAAATAGGATCCCTGTCAAAGACAGTTTCTATTTATTGTTTTATCCCCTAAGTATGTGTCACACTTGCCTGTTTTTGTTTTGTTTTTTTTTTTTTGGCAGGGGGGATTAGGGGTATTTTTTTGCATTTTTTTTGGTTAAACATTGAAAATTTCAGATAGGATATTGTAGCAACTCTGGATTCTGATTTTTTTCTCTATTTAGTTTGTCTCTCTCTCCCTTTCTCTCCTTCTGTTCCTTTCTCCCTCTCTTTCCCGCTCCCTCTCTCCCTCCCTCCCTTCTTTTTTTGCCTTCCATCCTTCCCCCATCCTTTATTTCTCTCTCTTCCTTTATAGCTTATTCTGTAGAAGCTGTCTCCTTGGCAATGTACCACCACTAATGTTTCTGCTAAGATGTTTTAAATTTTATTTTTGTTTCTTATCTTGGCTTCCTAGGGGTCACTCTGCATAACTTGGTGTTCAGCCAATGACTGGACTGGGTCAGAGATTGTGCTCACATTGAACACATAAAACTTACTGTAAACTACTTGATCTGTGTGTGATTTGAGGAGGACATCAAAGTTCAGGCAGTTTTCATGTCTATCCCAAATTTTATTTTTCTCTCAGCCTATGTGGGCCTATCTGTGTGTATCTCTTACTTCCAGGATCTCCCTGTTATATTCCTGGCTTGTCTGTTAAGCCTACCACACATCACAACCAGGACTAAAACATCAGGCAGGCTTGTCTGCCTCTTACCAAGTTTGCTGATTTTATTGAAAAACACCTGCCGGGAATGGACTTTTGATCTCAGCTCCAGACCAATTCTACTCCCTTTGGCAGCCAACCTACAGGTTTTCACAGACAACCCTACCTGGTCTAAATACTATGTCAATCAAGCTGGGATAGAAGAAAAATGAAAGCAGCCTGAGGTAAGAAGGCCACTGCCTCCCACTGTTTTAACCTGAAATTCTATCAGCTTTTGATAAATAAATGTTTTTTTGTTGTTTTCCTTTGGTTCAAATGCTTGGGGGATTTGCCCTGACAATTTTATAGTTTTATAGTTGGCTTTTGAGAACAGGATTTGACCATTGTCCAAAGTTATACCTTCAAACCATGAATTCCTTATTCCATGGTGGCCCCTTTTCCTACCATTTAGTTCCTGTTCTGGGGAACAATTTGACAAATAACACTTGGCTAAAGTGGGGCAAGAGACAGAGCTAAACCTGTCTCAAATGAGCAAAGAGAATGACGCCATATTTAAAACTGTAAATTTTAGTTATGTAAGCCACCTTATTAGTAGTATAGAACTACTAAATTATCTATAAAGGGGGATAAAGATTAGAAAGCAGTCAGCATGTTACTAATCAGGATTCACAATATCCTTGTTATTATGAAAGGCACGGTAAAGTTATGGCAACCTTGTGGCATAGCAACCTAGTAGCACTGGTCTACAGTTGTATGAAATGGTAACTAAAAGAAATAATAAATATTAAAAAATCATTATTTCCTTGAATTTTAAGAGAAAAGACGGATTATTGAATCCTTTTGTTCTTCAAAGTTGGAAATGCAACTTTGTTCCACTGGAGTCTTAATTCAGATCCATTTTTCCTCCAAAAACTTACCTTCATAAAGGAGAGCATGCCAGTCTACTCTGCAAGAATGTGTAGGTGTTTCTTTTCAAGGAGGATCAATGGAGTTTGGTTTAAGGAGTACAGACAACTTCACAAGAGTTTGAGAATGAGGAATAATAACACCAGGATTCATGCGGTAGGATCTGAAAGGTCAGGACAAGGCTATCTACCCTGGCTTTAATGGAGGTTCATGCTAATGGGTCTTTGCTTCTTGCATCTTGTTTTATTTGTTCTTCTACTTTTCCCTACACAACCTTTATTTATTTACTCATGATGTCCCTGCTCAAACAAAATGCCATATGGCCTTGGCTTGGCATGAACTGACTTTTATCTGTCTTTACAGATTTTACAATTCTTCTTCCACAACTGACTTAATCATTTGGTGCTCATTGTACAGTTCTCAGATGAATCTGACTCACCTATTTTGGTTCAATCCTCTCTGACCAGTGGTTTGGAGTTTCTAGGAGTAATTCTGATTTCCCATGGCCATCCTTTCAGCAGGAGCCATGGGTGGAGATTTGCTTAGAAAAGGGGCATAGCTTGGGAACGAGGGCAATGACTGTTATCTTGAATATAATTGGTTTGTTTCTAAGTGAGTTTCTCTATTCCTCAGGTACTGAAAATTGTTTTTATATTTTTCTCTAAAGCAGATACCTCAAAATTTCCTTGGGGTGAGCTCTTGAAATTAGTTTGGTAATAAATACTATAGATTCTTTTATTTTAAATTTGCCACAATCTACTTTTTCTTCTCTAAGTTATTTTCAATATCAATTTTTGATTATGGACTATTTAACATAAATGCTTACAATATATAATTTTCATTAATGTGTAAATACATATGAAGAATTGAACCAAAGAAAGCTAAAGGTATTTCACATGAGAGAAAGAGCCTACCAAAATTATAAAGGACTAGAATGATCATAGTTGGGGATAAAATGAGATGAATGTAATACAATAACAATAAAATAAAGTTTAAATAAATAAGTGCCCATCAGTGGATGGTTGGATCAAAAAACTTTGGTACATTGCACAATGGAATACTACACAGCAGAAAGAAAGAAGGAACTCCTAACCTTTGCAACAACATGGATGGAACTAGAAAGTATTATGCTTAGTGAAATAAGCCAGTCAGTGAAGGGCAAATACCATATGATCTCACCCATTACAGGACAATAATGAACAAAACTAACAACAAGCAAAACAGAACCAGATATATGAATACAGGAAATAGGCCTTCAGTGGTCAGGGGAAAGGGGGAGTCAGGGGGAAGGTGGTTGGGGGTAGGGGGAACAAGAGGCGAGGAAGGGGAGTAGTTTAGACAAGAACCTAGTATAAAGGAACCATGGACATGGACAACAGGTGGGATTGACTTTGCAGGGGGTGGGGAATGGGTGGGGGGGGGAAGAGGACAGAGGGGAAAAAAAAGGGGATGGATATAATACAACAACAATAAAATACATAAATAAATAAATAAATTTAAAAAATGAATTCTAGTTTGAGCAGAAAATAAAAAAATTAAATAAAACGATCATAGTTAATGTGGTTTCCTATGGCTGTTAAATAAATTACCACGAATTGGGTGGCTTAAAACAACAGAAATTTATTGTCTTCATTCCAGAGGCTAACAGCCTAAAAGCAAGATGGCATCAGAGCCATGCTCCCTCTGAAGGCTCTCAGGAAGAATCATTTCTTGCCTCTTTCAAGGTGGCAATTCTTGGTGTTCTTGGTGCACTCCAATTTCTTTCTCTGACTTATATGGTTGTCTTTCCTCTGTGCATCTGTGTCTCTCCAAATCTCTTTCTCCTAATTAGTCTATCAGTCATTGGATTTAAGGTCCTAACCCTGTCTGGCCTCCTACATACATCTCAAAGACCCCATTTCCAAACAAGATTATATTACAGGTAACAAGCAATAGGATTTCAACAAATCTTCTTGGGGCAATTCAAGCCACAAGAATCTGGCTAGGAAACTAACATGGATGAAGTGGATAATGTGTATTGTGGACAAATGAGGATAATCATAAAAGTGGAATTAATGAGATCTGGGCCATAAATATTCATGACACAGATGCAAAACCATATTAATCAATTCCAAAGTCAATTCCCCAAATAGCCAACATAAATTCAAAGTAGTCAAAGTATCTCCTCTAGAATTCATCAATATTATTGAGTTTTGTTTGCTTTTCATGATGCTTTTGTTTCTTTTTCCTACTTTGCTGGGAATTTCCATAGATTTTCTCATATTCCCTACATTTTCTTATTCTTGACTGCTACCATAGATATATTATCCATGCTCTTATCTAAAACATATTTGTAATTTTGTACCCTAGATCCTATCACCTCTTGACTATTCAAGGTGTTACTTTAGCAATTACCCTCACCAACTTTCCTATTTTTCACTTTAAGCTGGGTCATTCCCATCTACAGACATGCATGCATGCATACATACTACATACATAACATAACATAACATAACATAACATAACATAAAGATGCTCTTATTTTGCACATTTCAAAAGAACTCCTCTCTTGGGTCCACCTTATCTACCAAATGCTGCAAAAATGGTTTTGTTCTCTTTTGTTACAAAATTCCTTCAAAGGCTTATCTTTTTCCAAGCCCTCTCCTACCCACTCCAATCCAGCTTTCAGCCCACTACTCCACTAAAATGTTCTTGTCGTAATTATCAATAGCCTCCCCATTGCTAAACCCAATGGTCAATTCTCCATCCTCATCTTTCTTGACTTACCAACAGCATTTATCACAGCTGGCTACTCTTGTGTCACAGGTACACCTGCCGCCAGGAAACTACATTGTTATCAATTTCCTCTCACTTTGCTGGTTGTTTCTCCTTATTTTCTTTGCTGCTGATTTTTCTCAAATTTTATAATATTTGACCATCCTACTGTATCTTTGGATCTCTTGAAGACAATTTTTAGTGTCCTGCTAGTCAGAATTATGCTTTAACTGATGAGATCAACAGAGGAAAAAGAAAAGCTCTTTTTTCCCTCAGAAATTCTCAGTCAATATACATATATGCACTCCTTTGGCATCTGATTAAATCTCTTGGCTTTAAATAGTACCTACACACTAATGACTCCCAAATGACATACATAAGTTCTCTAGACCTATCTTCTGAACTTCAGACTCATATATCTAAATGCCAATTCAGTATGCTTGGATATGTAACAGACATTTCAAGCTTACCATGTCCAAATCTGAAGTTATCCTACCACTAAACCTACTCTACTTTTAAATATACCCACCTCTGATTATGGTAACTCCATTCTTGTAGTTGCTGGCACTAAAAATCTTAGTCTTTCTTATATTTCTCCCACTCTATCCTATCCACAGAAATCTGTTATGAAAAATACAAAGAAGATTCAAAATATAACCAGAATCCATTAATTCTCTTCACCTCCACTGATATATCCTCATAAGTTGACTATGATTTCTCACCTGAAATATTACTTCAATGTTCCTCTAACTGGCCTATTTCTATCCTTATCCTTCTACTATTTATTTATAGCATGGTACCAGAGTGAAGTTGTTAAAACTCAAGTCATATAATATCTTTCTTCTGTTCAAAATCTTCCAATGCCTCTCCACTTTGTGCAGGGTAAAAGTCAATGTCTTTACAGTAGCTCACAAGACCCTAAGTGAATCGGCTTTGAAATCTTGGATCACCTCTCATTTTGTTTTCCCCATTATTCCCTTCAAACCAGCCATACTGTCTTCTTAACGTCCATCAGACATGTTAGATTTGCCCTTGTTTTAGGGCCCATGCAATTAAAACATTTCTACAGGCATTTCATTTTTAATTCCTCACTTCTTTAAGCCTGAGGGATTATCTTCTCAATGAGCCTTATCTTAACCACTAACAACCTCCCAAATATTCATTATTTTATACTTACCATCTTACTTATACTAGATAATGTGTTTACCTATTATGTTTATTGTTAGGTATCTCCTCTATAATATAAGGTTCATGAGGACAGGGACTTGTGTCTGTTTGTTCACTGATGCATTTCAAGCATCCAGGACAATGCCTGACACATAGTAGTTACACAATGAATACTTGTTGAGTGAATAAATGCTTTGTTTAGCTTTGAAGACTGGACCAACAACTCCTGAAGGTAAAAAAGAACTTTTTTCTCTAGTGATCCCACAAATTAAAGCATAATTATGACTAGTATAACACTAAAAATTGCATTAACAAATGTACCTCATCACTGATACTAGTGAAGAAGAGCTATACAGTATGCTAGGGGACACAACAATTCAATGGTTTAGATGGGTTATTTTTAAGTGGTTATGAGCTGCAATGATTAATGGTCCTTAACCTTATTGTGCAATGCCACATGCAGGGACTGACACTATCTCTTTCTTGGTGTACTGCTGGATACCACTTCTTAGCCCTATGCATCTTAGGAAGATCATGAGAGTAGTTCTGGACAATAGAATAGAATTGAAATTCAATAGAATAAGATTGCACTTTCCAGGCTGAACCTAAAGTTTCCCTTGTGATTCTGTTCTCTTCACTTGTCCTCTGCTCAGGAGAGGATACAGTAGAGGATTCAGAGACTCCAAAATATGATGGAGTCACTGGATGGAAGGAGGCTGGGTTTCTGAATCAAAAGGTGGAAGGGCACTCACCAAAATTTTTTATTGGACAAGGAAATGAATGAGGGTGAAAATCTTTATAGTTTTAAGTCACTGATAACTGTGGTTAATTTTTATGATAGGTAGTCTAACATGACCAATAGAGCCAGCTCTTAATATCATCTCAGAAAGGTGGGATGAAACTTGATTATGCAGCTCTATTAAAATAGCATATATTAGTATCAAGGAAACTTGAAGTATTTAGCAAAGAGGACTGTAATCTCTAAAAACTGCTCTTTTTACTATATACTCCAATATATCAGCATTTCTTTTTGGAACAAATAGGTTGAAGCTTTTTGGACCTGAGATGCGAATCTCTAGCTTAAGTTAGGATTCCTCTTTCAATTTGAAGGCAGTGTCAAGAGGAAAGCAAGTTGGCTGTTTTTGCTTGGCACCACCTGGCTGCAGTTACATCTCTTAGCACTAAACACGCTGGCTGTGTCAGAGTTGAGTACTGTCATTCTGATGAAGTGGGGAGTGTGTTGCCCTGGTAGGAAGCCTTTTAAATTGAATGACAAGGTTTTTCTTATTTGTTACATCCCCAGGCCATTGTCAAATCATATAATGCCAGCCCAGGAAAGTAATTACAGAACTGTTGTGAGGCTGTTACCAGCTGCTTTTCATTTTTCTCCATTGTGACTGGGATGTGGAGAAAAATTGGGATGACTAAGAACCACAACATAAACGCCACCCAATCTGCCGGCCAGTCACATGTGGCACTTATTTTCAGCCAAGGGGAAAAGAGCAGGTTCCTGAAACATTATTAGATGGAGGTACCCAATATAATGAAGAATCTGCAGGCAACTATGAGAGACCAGGCCATGAGAACAAATGGATTTCACTTATTAAATCATTATCAAAATCATTAGGCCACAAAATCTAATTTCTAAAAACAAAATTCTGTGTTGATTCCATTGCACAACTTCTTTCCTCCTCGCTATTTCTTTTCTCTCTGGTGCTTTCTTTATTATTTGTATAAGGACCACAGTGAGACTTCAAATAACATGTCACTCAAAGTTTCCAACAATAAATGAATTCTCATAAAAAGTAACCAAAGGATATACTAAGAACAAACAAACAATATTAAATGTATTTTCAAGGCCCTGGTTGGTGGCACAGTGGATAAGGTGCCAGCCTGCAAACCCAAAGGGCACTGGTTCTATTCCCAGCCAGGGCACATAACCAGGTTGCAAGCCAGGTCTCCAGCCAGGTCTGTAGCTGGAGGCCGGTGAAAGGCAACCATACATTGATGTCTCTCTCCCTCTCTGCCTCACTCCCTTCCCCTCTCTCTCTCTCTAAAAAAAAAAGTGTATTTTCATCTCTCTACTTTTTCTTAATTTGGTCCTTTATAATAAGAACCTTGTGGTCAATGCTTATTTTCAAGGTTAATTTATTTCCTAAACTTTGCCAAGTGAGAATAGTACTGCGTTTGATAGGTTCCTGATTTAAAGTAAAATATGTATTGTTTTAAACTTATAACTGCTTAAAGTTTAGTGGAAACTTCTTAAGATTCTTGACACAACTGAATATTGTGTTTCCAATCAGGTGACAATCTAATCAGGATGAACCTTAAGTGATTATTCATTATTCACTTTATTTGAATGAAATTACTTAACTAGCATGTAGCTATGCTAGCAAGTTATTATGTTCACATATAAAGCTTTCTTATTCTGCAAGTTACTAATTTCCTTTCCTCCTTCATTGCTGAAATGCAATAAAATATATTTGGATGTCTTTTAGAAGTTGTGGAAGGCAATTGCTTCCATATACCCTAGGCAAAATTCCTTCCCCTCAGAATGTGTAATTGCCTTTCATGAAAAAACTTATTTGCAAATCATAAAAGTGGTTGTAGGCTTAAGATCCAACAACATCACAAATGAAAATAATTAGAATTTGTGGTAAAGATAAGAGTGAGATTTGAAACCTGTCAGTACATATCACTAAGCAGAAATAAATTATGGCTTGTCAAAAATGACAGATTTCAACAAGGTACTTCCTTTTCACTTTGAGAAAGACCTTTTCCCACCCAGCAATTAACTTTATTCCCATTAATATTCAGTAGCATTGACAAGGCTGACAGAGTAAAGCTGGGTTTTATAAAACTAAAGACAGATTGATAGAGACATTACTTTGTCTAATAATTTTATCATTGCATGTTCGATCTTAATAAATAAAGAACAAAGTTATTGAATGCAGCATTGATTTGTTGTGCCAGGTGAAGGACTCAAATTTTCTGTGTACATTTTCTCTTTGTGATTCATAAATTTATTTTTGCAAATAAATAGTAATTTTGCCTAAAGAGTTGCAGAGGAGACAAAATAATACACTTATACCATATCATAATATGCTTAGTATCAGCATAGTTTTCTTTAGATATTTCTCTACAATTTGTAAATAATAATTATGCTACAAAGTTAAATTAAATAAAATGAGTAACTGCACTTAAATGATCCTTTGATTATAGATGAGAAAGCCTAAGAGCAAGTGTTTGCTTGTGGTGTGGTAGAAAAAGAGCAAAGGATTAACTAACAACTCAAGGGAACATTAAAAACCAAACATTTTCATCTTCTTTCCTTTATGATATAAAAAGATAAAAATAAAATACAGCAGGTTTTACAAAGATTCAATGTGTGTCAAAGATAATGATGCTTAGAGACATAACATCTGTTCTGTTTTTGTATGTGTCATATTTCCTTTAAAAAAAATTGTGCTTTTTCAAGCTTACATATTATAAGGGACACTTTGGCTGGGTTCACCTTTGTTCTCTCTTCCAGAATTATGATTTTTAAAAATTCTCACTGTTGGTGAGAAAGATGTGATATTTGCCTAACAAAATCAACTTGCATGTTTTTCCTGGAAGTTTCTACATTGTTGCTTCCTTCTGCTATGACAGGTAACTATTTTTCTTTTACCATTATGTTGATAGGCATTTTTTTTTTTTTTGTCAGAGTCAATATTAGTAAGTACTAGATGTATTACTGATATGGAATTTTGCCACTTGTATATATATTCTGTGTTATGACAGATTAATGTTCTTTGGTGGAATGACATAATTTTAGTCCTCATGAAATTCATAGTTTCTGAAGAAATCTAATTTTTCATAAGTGAAAATTCATGTAGTGAAAATGGAATCATTTCACACACTTCTTACTTTGGCCCTAAGCAAATGCACTGAATAGCTCTATTCTTTATTCCCCCAGTTTTGTCAGGATCAAAGTCTGAAGAAGGGATTACACCTGAACACCTGAGTAGGCAGTTGGTAACTAGGTTGTAACAATAAAAACTTTGGATTTGATTTCCCCATTTCTTGAGTTCCCCTTTTGGTTCCCCTCTGTGGTCCCCATCCCTTTAGATCATTATCTCCTATTAATTCTTCTCTCTTCTCCTTGCAGCAGTCTATTTCTCCGATTTCAGCTTCTTCAGCTCCCGGTTTCCTTTCAAATTCAGCATCTAATTATTAATGCTAATGTTATCCTTCAGCTATTGCCTTGTTTTCCTCTTGATTATTCTATTTTCTAAACCATTTATGAGCTTGCTCCTGCTCTTTGTCAGTGAAACCTTCTTAGAGAGGACAGCAGTTATTTGAAGAGCTGCATTTGTTTATTAATCACACATTTACTGAGACCTGACTATGTGCAAACATTTCGGGAGAACATCAAGATGTTTTACATACCATCACTGCCGTCAATAGCCACTTGCGTTCACAAAGCACCAACTATGGGTGAGACATTGACCTACGTGCTTTAGAAATATTAACTCACTTGACCCTTCCCACATCCCCTATGTTTTCATATGAAGGTTTTATTTTATTCAGGTACATGGTGAGTACAGCGCAGCAGGAGAGCACTGCCACTTCAAAAACAGTTTGTTACCGTTTCCAAGAGTAGACATGATGTGCCACATCATGCAGGGTGACACAAGGAAGGTCCAGGGTCAGCAGACAAAGGGAGTAGAAGGAAACCATGAGCAAGGGCCTTCATTGTGGTTTCCATTGGGCAAGGCAGAGGAAATAAGATTGGCTAATCTGAGTGATTTCAGGAGGCTATGGGGTGAAGGGCCCTCCCAAATTGCCTGATATCTGCCCTGGGGTGGCAAAGCAGGGAAATACTGGCCTAGAGTATAAGAACCTAATAGAGGTTGGAGGGCAGGGTGTAAGCTTTGGATTGAACAGTTTGCACAGAAAAGATGTGCTCACGGGCTAGCCATTTACTGTCTCTAAGAAATATCCAGCCCTGAGAGTGGCAGGCAAGTCCCCAGGGTCAGTATAGTCTCAGATGTCAAAGCATCAGAAGAAAAGGACCTGGTTTACATACCCTAAAAGACATGATTATCAAAGCCACCTAGCTGGTAAGTGGTTGAATACAGATTCAAACCCTGAATGTGTTCAGTGGGGAAAGGGCGGGGGGCATTGCAAAGCCTGTGTAGAGGGGACTGAAAATGATATTGGGAAAGTTATTTGAGATCAGCATCAAGAAAGGCATGAGTAAAATAATAAGGGATTTGGACTTAATCCAAAGAAAAACTTTTAAAGAACTAAGGTGTGATAAATATATTTATATATGTGTGTTATATGTTATATGTAGCACATACATGCGGATCATATAGAAACCCTTCAGACATATATAATATATGGTCTTTGGGCAGGAGAGTTACTCCTCCTATGTTTCAGGGGAAGTAGAATTAGAAGGAGGAGAAATAGAAGGTAGCAACATCAATTAGGACATCATTGAAAGAACAAGTAAAACTTCTGGACAGTCCAGAGAGTATTAGGGGATTGATTCCAAAACCATTGTAGAAATCAAGTTGAAAGCACCAGTGACCATATTTCAACAGTTGCAAGTATGTCATATGAGGAGTGGCTATGAAGGAGCTAGGACTTCACTATCCAGAAAAGAAAACCCAAGGGATAGACTCTCACAGTTGCTGTGCTAGGCTGGATCTCAGGGGCTGCTCTGGGCTGCAAAATGGGAGAATACTGTTATCAAGAGAACTCAGAAATCCTGGTGTTCCAGCTCAGCCAGAAGCTGACAATAAGGAACACAAAGGAGCCTCAGCTCCACTATGGCTCAGTACAGCACTGTTCGTAGAATAAAAAAGGAGTACTTTATAATAAAATAATATATATTTCAATATGTAGATGTTCAGGCAAGGCTAACTCAGAAGACTTGATGATGTAGACAGATGCTTGCACCTACCGATAATGACTGCATTGGGATTTAAGAGAATTGAGATCAGAGACCCTATAAGAAATTCAGGAAGAGGAAAGAGTGGAGATATGAAAGGTCACCAAAAATAAAATTAAGTCCTAACAGAGAAGACTTAGTTGTCTATAAAAATTAAAGAGGGAAATAATCTCAATTGAAATCAGGATTGCATGCCAAGACAAATTACAGACTTGGGAAAGAGAGAAAACGATGAAGTATGATATTAGCACAAGTGAGCTGGGCCTTATTTATAAGTGCAGTGTCAAAATAATTCCCAATGTTATGACGGAGCAGTGACAAAGTATCTCTGAAAACACATCTCCTGTCTTGAATTCCTCTACATGTTGAGGCTTGCAATCAGTGTCTGGCACTTAAAAAGAGCCAGGAGACCCTATGCTTTGATAACTATTGGGAATGCAGGGTATACTGTAAAATGAAGCAGTAACACAAGAAACCACAGGAAAATGATGACAGAGAAAGAGTCTATGTATGCTGAAAAGAACAGGAAACCCCCCAAAAACAAAATTTCAATATGTAACTTTTATAATCTAGTTTTCTTATTCACAAAATTTTTAAAATATGAAATATGAAATTGTTTTAAATATAAAACCAATTGTATTAATAAAATCTAATAAGTTCTTTGAATCTTGTGCATTTTCACTAATTTAATATTTCATTCTACATCTGTTAAAAAAGAGTTTCATGTTTCCTTTGTTATATATTTGCATGTGGCTGCTGTGTATGTTATATAGGTCACTCAGTTATAATGAGTGGCATTATTTCTTTGATGTGATTTTCTGAAATGGTGAATAGTGCTCAGAAAACATAGTGCAATATTTCCTTGATTTAACAATATTGCATTTCTAGAAAATTTAGTTTATATCTGAACTATGAAAATACTTCATTGTGATAGGTAAAATTCCTTTCTAGACTTTCAAATAATTGTAAACCATTTTCCCTCCATAAATGTTGACAGGACATTTGAAAGTCATATACCATAGTTCTCTGTTGTGCAAAACTGATATATGCACCGTGGGACACCTAGCATCTCTAAATAACAGCTGCATCTTCCAACTGCTATGAAAAAGAAAAAGTAATCACATAATTTAAAAATTCTCCCTGGAGTGCAAGGGGGGATGGATGTAATATGACAACAATAAAATTTTTTAAAAATTAAAAAATAAAAAGTTTTCCCTGGAAACAACTACTAAGCTCTGTAAGGAAGCTCAATGTAAGGGAGATCCCTGCCATAAGACATACTCAAGCATCTGCTCAAGCCTCTTCATTGGAAAATGGTAGAGAACTCAAGAATTGGGTGATTGGGCTGGACTAGATCAGAGTTAAAAAATCAAATGCTCATAGACAGAAAGTAGTTATGAGAAATAATATAAACTGGGCCAAGAGAAAGACAATAATAGTCATGTGGTCTGTGTGGGCATCTGTCCCAGCAACACTTGCTGAAAGAATATTCTTTCCCTATTGAATTGTGTGGCACATTGTCCAAATCAATTGACTGTAGATATGAGGGCTTATTTCTGGCCTATCAATTCTATTCCATTGATCCAAATGTTTGTCCTTATCCCAGTACCACATAGTCTTGATTGTTGTAGCTTTGTAGTAAGTTTTGGAATCAGTACATGTGAATCCTCCAACATTTTTCTCCTTGCTTAAGATTATTTTGCTTATTTAAATCCCTTGAGTTTCCATATGAATTTTAGGATCACTGTGTCAATTTCTGTAAACATACCAGCTGGATTTTGATAGGGATTGTACTGAGTTTGTACACCAATTTCAGGAGTAATTCTATGTTAACGATATTGTCACCTCATCCATGAATGTGGGATATCTTTCCATTTATTCAAGTTCTTAAAATATTTATTTCAACAATGTTTTATAGTTTTCAGAGTGCAACTTTCATTAAATTTATTTTTAAGTATTTTATTCTTTTTAATCTGGATGCCTTTTATGTCATTTTCTTACCTAATTGTCCTTGCTACCTAATTTTTTATTTTTATTTACTTATTTATTTTTAAGAGACTTTGTTCATTATTTTTAGAGAGAGGGGAAGGAAGAAAGGCAGAGAGGGAGAGAGACATCAAGGTATTGTTGCCTTTCACCTGCCTCCAGCTACGATCCTAGCTGGAGACCTGGCTTGCAACCTGGGCATGTGCCCTAACTGGGAATTGAACCAGCAGTGCTTGGGTTTACAGGCTGGTGCTCAATCCACTAAACTATACCAGCTAGGTAAGTTTTAAAAACTGATCAATCTTATATCCCATTTATTCATTCATTATTTATTTCTTTAATTCATACCACTTTGACATACTCATGGTCATAGCCTAGATTGCTATTTATTCTGTTACTTTAGTGGGAAACTTTAGTGCTAAAATTAAATTGAAAGCTCCATAGAAAAGGGTCAATATAGTCAACATTAAGGTCTTCAAAAAATCCTGAGTCTGATGCACAAAGACATGACTCAAAAATGTTTCCCATTTGCTTTTCTTTCAGAGAGAATTCAGTGAAATGAAAAGAGCACTGTCTTGTCTTGAATCCTGACTTTGCCACTTAAATTCTGTGTAATGTTAAGTAAGTCTGTGTCTCAGTTTTTCTATCTGAAAGTTAAAGTAAAAATGTCTAACAATGAATTATAATAAAGATTAGAAAGTGGCAAGTAAGACACATAATCGATGGCAGGCATTTGGGATATGGTATGTGTTTCATTACTGAAAAAAAGCAATGTGGCAGGCAGTTAAAAAACTAAGCTTAGAGTTTTTGTTTTAGAAATAAATGGAAAGGGGGAATAAAATTTTTAAATGGTTATAAAAGTTACTTCAGGTTCTATTTATTGTTTTCGATATCTAAGTCTACCTCATCAGCACAATTTCTTCTTGGAACTCTCCCCATTTATTCAGAGGGAACATATAGCAACAGACAGAAAGTGTGAGACATACCCCTCCCAATCTTAGTGCTTATTTTATAAAATTGCCAGCATCTTACACAGATGCCAGAAACAGAGAAACAGATAAATAACATCAAGATGCAGTGTGACAAAAATCAACACTTAATGTCAAATACAGCAAAGTTGAAAGGGCTATATTCTGTCATTGCTTCAGCTCAAAAATAAGTGGAAAACCTTAAAAGTCACTGTTATTATTACTAGTTTCATAGTTCATATCAGTTAACCAGAGAAAAATATTGCAAAATGCTATGTTGTTTTTTTTTTCTTCTCCAAAGACTACTGAAATAATTATCTTGCAAGAGTTTATTTTTGAAAATACTAACAATCAGTAAGGTTTAACAGGGAAATGGTATAATTAGGTAAAAAGCAATGTTTCAACTTCTTGAGCTTCATTAAAGTAGAGATTCCTTTACAACAACCACTTTAATGGGAAAATATTTATTTTAAATAAATATATTCTAAATAGAACAAGTCAACACATGCATCAGAATGAATTAAAAAGTTACACATTCTTGCTTCCTCCATTGGCAGTTATATTTTTGGCTTTGTCCTCTGTGAGTGATGGAATAATTTCCAGTTTTTATAGAGTTTAAAAAAATAACCGAAGCATAAAAGGTTATTTCATATCTACTGAGGAAATTATGTGTATCATCAGAGTCTAGCCAGGAAACAGAAACCACCTGAGTAGTTAAAGAGACTTTAAGGCAGAAAATTGTTTCATGAGTGATGACAGAGCTGAGACAACAAAGGAGGGATTGGGGGGGGAGCAATCCAAAGATTAACAACAGCAAAAAGCCACCCACACCCTTGATGGACGGAAAAAAGGCAAAGGCAGTGTTCCCAGGATGAGTGGAAGCTGGAACCAGAATTGGCCTGCCTGCCAAAAGCTGAGTCCATGAAACTGCTGGCAGGGAAGGAAGAAGACACAAACTTGAGCATTCATTCCTCATCAGAACCCTCTCCACAGCCCAGTTCAAAGTAAGCATGGGATGCACAGTTGCTGACTTTAGTGACTCTTGATAGAGGAGAAAAGGGGAAGGGAAGGAAGGGATGTGAGCTAAACAGGTGGACAACACAATATCATGGAGTTGTCTCCTATGGTGCAAAAGGTGGAGGGAGTAGGACAGAGGCAGCTAGCAAAGAAAGGAACATGGAATGAGTCTAGCTGTTGACATCGTGGTAAAGAATATACGAGGTCTGTCCTGAAGGTATTAAGCCAATGTCAATATAATTAAAACAGTCTGCACTGCATATGCTTTTGGGACAGACCTCATAAAATGGACCCTTACGCTTATTTTCTCTTTTGTGGGAAAATAAATCAACAAATCTGGGACTAGGATGAGCTTTCCTACCTCTTGATTTTATGTTATACAGCAGGCTTATCAATGCCACTTTAGTCTTACTTTTAGGTGGACACCTGGGGACAGGGACCACAATCTTAGCATTTCACCACAATTTTTTAAATTTAATTTTTATTGAAAATTTTCCCATTACCATTTACTGCCTTTATAACCCCTCCCCTGAGCAATACCACACATTGTCCATGTTCATGGGTCCTTTTTTCTTTTTGCTTAATCCCTCTAACCTCTCCGCCCCGCTGCCCATAGCTGTCATCTGCTCTCCATCTATGAGTCTGTCTCTGTTTTGCTTGTTAGTACAGTTTGTTCATTAGATTCCACATATGAGTGAAGTCATATGGTATTTGTCTTTCTCTGACTGGCTTTATTTCACTTAGAATAATATTTTCCAGGTCTATCCATATTGTTGAAAACAGTAAAATTTTCTTCTTTTTTATGGCTAAGTAGTGCTCCATTGTGTAAATGTCCCATAGTTGTTTCATCCACTCATCTACTGATGGACACTTGGGCTGCTTCCATACCTTGGCAATTGTAAATAACACTGCAGTGAACATAGGGGTGCTTATGTTCTTTGAAATTATTGTTTTGGGTTCCTTTGGATATATTCCCAGAAATGGGATAACTTGGTTGAAAGGCAGATCCCTTTTTAATTTTTTGAATTATTTCCATACCACTTTCCACAGTGGCTATACCAGTCAGCATTCCCACCAACATTGTAAAAGGGTTCCCCTTTCTCCACATCCTTGCCAGCACTTGTTGTTTGTTGACTAATGGATAACCATTCTGACAGATATGATATATGATGATATCTTGCTGTGGTTTTTAAAATATATATATATATATATATATATATATATATATATATATATATAATTGATTATGCTATTATATATATTAGCTGTCTTAATTTCCCCCCCCTCCCTTTTGCCCCACTCCACCCAGTATCCTGCATTCCCTCCAGCAATTCCCTTCTTAGTTCATGCATGAGTATTTTGGCTTCCCCATTTCCTATGCTATTCTTAAATTCCCCTGTCTATTTTGTTCCTAAGAATTTGCATTTCTTAATCCCTGCACCTTTCCTTTCATTCTCCCCCTTCCCTCTCCCAACTGATAACCCTCCAAATAATCTCCATTCCATGATTCTGTTTCTGTTCTTGTTTGCTTAGTTTGTTTTTTAGATTCAATTGTTGATAGTTGTGAATTTATTGCCACTTTAATGTTCTTAGTTATTTAACTACTTCTTTTTCTTAAAAATAAGTCCCCTGAACATTTTATAAAATATATGCTTGGTAATGCTCCTTTTGCTTTACCTTGTCTGGGAAGCACTTTATCTGCCCTTCCATTCTAAATGATAGCTTTGCTGGATAGAGTAATGTAGGTTGTAGGAGCTTGCTTTCCATCACTTCGAATACCTCTTGCCAGTTACTTCTAGCCTGCAAAGCTTCTTTGGACAAATCAGCTGACAGTCTTACGGGAATTCCTTGGTAGGTGACTATTCGTTTTTCTCTTGCTACTTTTAAGATTCTCTCTTTATAACCTTTGGCATTTTAATTATGTATGTTTTGGTAAGGTCCTCTTTGGCTCCATCTTCTTTGGGACTCCCTGTTCTTATTTCCAATCTTAAGGGAAACCTTGTGATTTTTGCCCATCAAGTATGATGCTGGCAGTGGTTTGTTTTTTTTTTTCTTTTTTCTTTTGGCCTTTATTATATTTAGGTATGTTCCCTCTAATCCCACTTTGCTGGGAGTTTGTTTCTAAATCATAAATGGGTGCTGGATGTTAACAAATATTTCTTTTGCATCTATTGATAGGATCACGTGGTTTTTATCCCTCACTTTGTTTCTGTGGTGAATCACACTTACTGGTTTGCAAATGTTGTACCAACCTGTATGTCTGGAGTAGATCCTATTTGGTCAAGGTATATCATCTTCTTGAAGCATTGCTGTATTTGGTTTGCTAATATTTTGTTGAGGATTTCAGCATCTCTGTTCACCAGGGATATTGGCCTATGGTTTTTTTCCTTTATAGTGTCTTTATCTGGTTTGGGAATTAGGATAATGCCGGCCTCATAAAATGAGTTTTGGAGTCTTCCATCCTTTTCAATTTTATGAAATAGTTTGAGAAGCAGAGGTGTTTGTTCTTCTCCAAATGTTTGGTGAAATTCACCTGTGAAACCATCCATCCCTGGGATTTTGTTTGTAGGGAGGTTTTTTTTTTAATTTTTAATTACAGCTTTAATTTCATTAGGTGTAATCTGTCTATTCAGATTCTCTGATTCTTTCTGATTCAACTTTGGAAGATTGTATGTTTCAATTTCATCCAGGTTGTCTAGTTTGTTGGCATATAAGGGTTCATAATATTTTCTTAGAATCCTTTGTATTTCTTTGGTGTCAATTGTTATTTCTCCTCTTCATTTCTGATTTTATTTATTTGGACCCTTCCTCTTTTTTTCTTGATGAGTTTAGTTAAAGGTTCGTCAATCTTATTTATCTTTTCAAAGAACTAGCTCTTACATTTATTGATATTTTTGTATCATTTTTAGAGTCTATTTTGTTTATTTCTGCTCTGAACTTTATTTCCTTCCTTCAATTCACTTCATGCCTTGTTTGTTATCTTTTTTCCAAGTTTCTTTATGTGTAAAGTTGGATTATTTACTCAAGCTTTCTCTCTCTCTCTCTCTCTCTCTCTCTCTCTCTCTCTCTCTCTCTCTCTCTCTCTCTTTTGAGATAGGTCTATAATGCTACAAATTTCCTTCTCAGGATTGCTTTCCCAGTATGTCATACAGTATGGATTGTTCTGTCATTTTCATTTGCTTTAAGGTATCTTTTTATTTCTTCCTCAACCTCATTACTGACCCATTCATTGTTTAATAACATGTTATTTAACTTCCATGCTTTTGTGTGGTTTTCAGTGTTCTTTCTGTGATTGATTTCTAGTTTAATGGTATTGTTGTCAGAGAAGATGCTTGATATAATTTGAATTTTTTAATTTATTGACACTTATTTTGTGTCTTAACATGTGGTCTATCCTAGAAAACATTCAATTCATGCTTGAAAAGTATGTATATACTGCTGTTTTGGGGTGAAATGCCCTGAAGATATCAATGAAATCCATCTTATCTAGCATGGTTTTTTAAAATCACTATCTCCATGTTGATTTTCTCTCTGGAAGATCTATCCATTGAAGTCAGCTGGGTGTTAAAATTTCCAGTTGTCACTGTATTTCTGTCGGTCTCTCCCTTTATGTCCATCAAGATTTGCTTCACATATTTAGGTGCTCCTATATTGGGCACATGTTTACTAGGGTTAAATCCCGCTGTTGGATTGTTTCCTTTATCATTATGCAGCATCCTTCATTATCTCTTACTATAGCTCTGGTTTTAAAGTTTATTTTGTTATATATAAGTACTGTTACCCCAGCTTTTTTCCCTTTTCCCATTTGCATGAAATATCTTTTTTCATCCCATTACTTTTAGTCTATATGTATCTTTTGATCAGAGATGGGTCTCCTGGAGGCAGCATACATAAAGGTCTTGGTTTTTTTTTAATCCATTCAACTGTGTCTTTTGGTTGGAGCATTTAAGCCATTTATATTTAAGGTGATTATTGATAGATACGTATTTAGTGCAATTTCAAGGTTAGGCTATTTACAGAAACATAATGGAATGTAAAATGTGATGGCTACATGAATCATCTATATAATTTGTGAAACTTAAGTTATAACCCCAATGTTCTGTGAGAGTGTAAAATTCTGATCTACTCAAGACACTTAATATAATGGATGTTATAAATGGAAGATCTATTTTAATGAGGTCAGATTTTGCTTCCTAAGCTATTTTTTTCAAGAGGCCATACTGATGGATATACCGAAAGCAACAGAAACAGGTTGGACAGGGAAGAGAAGAGAGTGTGACTGCATCAGACCATGCAGAAGGGGAGAAGCAACTATTAGAGCCTCTAAGAAATGCCAACTGATTTCTACTTATTAAAGTTAGAGACAGACTCTGGGCTGGTGGGCAAAACCATTAAGGGAACAGGCATCCCTGCTTTTCAAAAGTTTGCATTCTGTCACCTTGCTTTTATGATAGGGCTACATCAGCATTTGTTTTTACTAACTGCAAGAAAATCAAAAAGGATCTTTACTTTTATGAAAAAAAGCAAAAAGAGAAAATAGCATTCACATTTGTTTTACAGTGAGCCATTATAGGACAGTGAGGACCCTGAGCCCCAAATGAGAATGGTCCCACCAAGCGCCTTTCCTGGGAGCTAAACTGTGCATCTCAGCATTGAGCCATCATAGCTTTGAACTGTGTCTGTGAGCATCCTTATATTATCTTGATTTATTTTGTACATTTGTTAGCCTGAGAGAGCTTGTGAGGGTGTTATGCTGGATGTGATTAAGTGTATTTGGTAGGATTTGGTTGTTTTGGAGGTCTGGGAATGCTCAATTGTTTTTTTCATATAAATTAATGGTAGTTACTTCTTCATTTTATGCCACTTCAGCTTATAAAGGGTTTCATATAAAAGTTCTACTTCTGAATTATGGGGGAAACCTGCATTTTCTGCTCCTCATTTGATCTTGACAAAAGAAATTGATGACTTAAAAGGAAAAAAAAAAAAAGAGACAGACTGATTGGGCGCCTCTGGGTTAACGTTCCTACATAGCAAACTGTCAGACAGCCTGGAAACAATGTAAATAAAAATTATAATCACAGCTGATTTTTTCTCTTCTGGCTAGTGAAAAATAAAATTTTGACATTTGCATGGTTCATGTGAAAAGGCAATGTATAGGAAACTTGCAGAGAAATTCCCATAGATGGAACTGGAGAGAATCATGTAGGAAAACAAGCAGCCTAGAGAAACAGCTATAGCAAACACTAGCCCTCTCCAGAGCTCCCACACATTCACAAAACATGGTTCTATTAACAGGTCAAGGACACAGACTTGCCAAGAACCCTTTGTTTAGGAAAGGTAGATAAAGAAATTTCTTTGCATGTTAAGTAATCATACAAACACTTGGCAGTATAATTTATTCACATGATAATTTATTCATATGAACATATTTTGGTTTTCCCTCCAACTATGAAGTCAGGGAATATTTTATAAGAAAAATAACAATGAAATTTTTTAAATCAATTTTGAAAAAAGCCAAAGGAGTAATACAACAGTGTGTTTGTTTTTAGTTGTTGTTGTTGTTTGTTTGTTTGTTTTTTTCAAATGTGGTTCTAATTGATTGTCTTTAGAAAGGGCCTAAATATTTTTTAAAAAGTCAAAATTGATATCAAGTGTTTCAAGTCAATATGTCCAACTAGTAGTTTGGGAGCATGTGAGTGAGGAAAGATGGGAAGAAGAGCTCATGAAAGACAGGTAAAATGAGCTCATTTATATACGCAATTAAAAATCCCCCACATTGCCATGGCTGGTGGCTCAGTGGATAGGCACCAGCCTGTGAACCCATGGTTTGATTCCTAGTCAGGGCACATAACCAGGTTGCAAGCCAGGTCTTTAGCCAGGTCCATAGCTGGAGGCAAGTGAAAGGCAACCATACATTGATGTTCCTCTCCCTTTCTTCCTCCTCCCTGCCCTTCTAAAAATAATTAATAAATCTTTAAAAAAAAAAAAAAAGAAATAGATGTTTTTTAATCCCTTATACATACTTAGAAATATAAAATTTGATCTATCTTCCTGGTGGCATCTGAGAAGGAAAATCAGGTCCTTCAGGATGAAGATGAGTATCTTCCTCCCTGTCACTAGCTGCCAGAAACTCATTGAAATGGGCAATGAACAAAAACTTCACACCTTTGGCAAAGAGGTACATGGCCGCAAAGGTTTCTGCCAGTACTCTGAGTGAAGAGTGGAGGGGTTATGCTGCCAGAATGAATGGTGAGAATGACAGACAAGCTTCTTAATGACCTGGTGTGTCTTGGCCTAAGGCCATATTTATCTGCTACTAGATAAGGGGCTTTCCTGTGACAGACCAAGGAGAACTGAAGAAGGCAGGTACATTTCCGCTTGGGGCTACACTGTAGATGGCAAGTTGAGTGTCCTTAGCTGGGTTATTATAAAAAGGAGGAGAAGGATATTCCTGGAATGACTAATACTATTGTACCTCAGTGCTAGCCCCCAAAGAACTAGCAAAGACTGCAAACATTTCAACTTCTTTAAAATGATGATGTCTACCAATATGCTGGGGAAAAGTCCCTGTACAAATAAGGTAAGAAACCCAGGACAAGAGTGCCCAAGTGTCCTGATATCACATATGTTCTACAGCACAAAACATCTGTGCATTGCTCTGAAGAAATAGCTTAGTAAGAAAATTAGGAAGAGGCTTAGGGCTTCTATCTTCAGTCTGAGTCCAGTCAAAAATTAGATTTTCTAAGGGTAACAAATAAGATTAGATTCAAAACAAACATACATGAATAAGACATATAGATCAATGGAACAGAATAGAGAACCCAGAAATTAACCCAGGACTCTATAGTCAACTAACATTTGACAAAGGGGGAAAGAACATCAAATGGAGTAAAAACAGTCTCTTCAACAAATGGTGTTGCGAGAACTGGACAGCAACATGCAAAAAGATAAAACTAGACCACCAACTTACACCATACAACAAAATAAACTCAAGATGGATAAAGGATTTAAACATAAGCAGTGCCACCATAAAGGTCCTGGAGAAAAATATAGGCAGTAAACTTTTGGATATCCTACGCAGAAATATGTTTACTGATACTTCACCAAGGGCAAAGGAAATAAAAGAACAAATCAACAAATGGGACTATATCAAACTGAAAAGTTTCTGTTCAGCTAAAGAAAATATCAGCAAAATTCGAAGGGAACTAACTATATGGGAAAACATAATTGCCAATGATACCTCAGACAAGGGTTTGATCTCCAAAATATATAAAGAATTAATGCGACTTAATACCAGGGAGACAGACAGCCCAATTAAAAATGGGCAAAGGACCTGAACAGACAACTCACTGAGGAAGATATACAAAGGGCCCAGAGGCATATGAAAGAATGCTCAACATCACTAGTCATCAGAGAGATGCAAATTAAAACCACAATAAGATACCACCTCACACCTGTCAGAATGGCAATCATCAACAAATCAACAAACAACAAGTGTTGGCGAGGATGTGGGGC
>PVIW01003105.1:0-62678 GCA_004026585.1 Noctilio leporinus | reverse complement strand
ACTATACAGCAAAAAGAAAGAAGGAACTCCTACCCTTTGCAACAACATGGATGGACCTGGAAAGTATTATGCTTAGTGAAATAAGCCAGTCAGTGAAGGACAAATACCATATGATCTCACCCATTATAGGACAATAATGAACAAAACTAACAACAAGCAAAACAACCAAATATATGAACACAGTGAGGATAGGCCTTCAGTGGTCAGGGGGAAGGGGGTTTGGGGGAGGGGGGAGTAAGAGGCAAGGAAGGGGAGCAGTTTAGACAAGAACCTAGTATAAAGGAACCATGAACATAGACAACAGGTGGGATTGACTTTGGGGGGAATGGGTGGGTGGGGAGGGGGACAGAGGGGAGCAAAAAGGGGATGGATGTAATACAATAACAATAAAATTAAAACAAACAAACAAAAAATTAAACATGGGATTGAAATATGGAAGAAAGTTAGGAGTGGATATGTAGATTTTTTCAAACACAAGAGAATCAAAGGTGAAAACTTTTGCAGCACATAAAAGAAGTTTCCATAAACGTCTTCCAATTAATAAGATCCAAAGACTGTGAACAAAAACTTCACAGAGGAGGAAATAAAAATGACCAATTAACATATGGAAATACATATAGCCAAGGAAATGGATCTTAAAGGCATAATATATATCATTTTATACCTTCATGTCAACCCCCCAACACACACCAAAAAAAAAAAAAAAAAGTAATTTGATAACATTAAACTATTGTGTAAACAAGTTCAACTGGCCATAGTGGCCATAGAACATATATGTCAGGCTTGCTTGAGTAGCATTTCCTGGGGAATTCTAAAGGAGATAGAAGTAGTCACAGATGCCTAACTAAGCAAGCAATTTAGTAGGGCCCAACTCCCAGGTCTGGGAAACTGACTTAGATCCTGACTCAGAAACTGGCGGAGATGTTTCTGTGCTGCAGTATTAGGGAAAAGCCAACCCCTTCCCTTGGGTTATTAGAAGAGGATTCAAAAGCAATGTGATGTATAGAAATGCTAGTTTGGTGTTCACAGTTGGGAACAATGTTAGTCCCTTTCTTGGGAGCTAGGTAGGTGATCTAAGCCTTACATCACTAGTTGCATATTGTGACAAATTAGCAAAGAATTCAACCCATAACCTTCATAGTTGAGAAAGCACTGGCTTCTTAACTGGCATGATGGGGTAAAGAACTGGGGTCCACGCCTTGAGCCTGACAAGTACTGGTGGTCTGAAACATGGTCACAGCTGGTTTCCATGGATCTTTGCAGGAGTCCAGCTCTCAGTTTGGGAAGCCAGCCTACAGCTCAGTCTTGGACAAGTCAACTCTTAACTGTACAGTGGTTAACAAGAGTATGGAGCAATAGTGTCTCATAGAACACCAATAGATGTTTTACATTTTATAGGTGTTTTGAGTGACAAGAACCACTCCCTGTTTTCCAACAGTGCCCAGAGAGATTGTAAGACCCCAAAGAGAAATGGCTGCAAGTTTCCAATCTCTCCAAATATCCCTTTGCCTAAAGAATGTGCAAAGAAGCCAAAGAGTTACCTTGATCTGAATGGACTGTGTGGCTTGGACAATGGGCATTTCAGAACTAACCAGTGATGACAGATAACCAAAGTCCATAGGATCTCCAGAATGCTGTGAATCTTGTTTATAATATTGGGACCCTGATGCAAACTTGGGGAGGGAGAGCTTTGAAAATGACAGTTGAGTTGCCTACCAATCCAACGGGAAGGGTAACTGTTAGAAATTGGATTGATTAAAAGAAATAAGAGTTACTATATTTCTTACCAAAATATAAGTTACCAAGTTAAATTCCAGACAAATTTTATTTTACTTTATCTTTCAACATATTATATTATATTCTTGGTGAATGAATATGGTTTCAAAAGTTGTGAAATTTGCTAATGATTCATAGTGGTTGTAAGCATTCAGAGTAAACCAGCCAGGTTCTAAATTACTACATTAAGTGCCTACGGCATGATTTTTAATCTCTTTAAGCCATAGTTTCTACAAGTATTAAATAGGGATTGTTATTAATTTTTAAAATTAAGGAGATAATGTTTATAAAGCATTTAGCACAGAGATCTCAATCAGTGGCACTTTAAGAATAATACTTCATAGGAAACAGAAAATGGGAAAAACAAAAGGATTGCTTATAACCTGATTGCCTAGCACAAGTGCCATTATTTTAGATACTTCCTGTTTGAGGTAATGTTTTAACTTTGGGGGTTGTTAATTATTTTGTTGTGGTGGTTGTGCCATCTTAAAGAGGGTAGAAAATATAAGGCATGAACCTCCACATCTAACATACTCAATGATAAAAAAAAATATTGAATAGCATTTACATAGTTGAGTAGCATAATGAATCAGTTAATAAGTTAGAGTTAACTGGTAGGATTTTTTCAATATTTTTTTCTTGTAATAAAATGCAGGAAGCTCTCAAATAGGCAGGAACTTTTTAAATAAACATTTTATGCAAATTTTCAACAAATAATAAAGATTTTCATTTTAAGTTGACTATATTACTTCAAAAATATTTCAAAAGTATGATTAGACAGCCTCAAATATGTAAAGAATATTCAACTCAGTTTAAGTATTCCATCTTTAAGCATTCATTATTTTTCTAAATACATTTAAATAAAGGTTAAATTTTTAAAAGTAGTATTGTGTAGGCCCTGGCTGGTGGCACAGTGGATAAGGTACCAGCCTACAAAACCCAAAGGGCACTGGTTCTATTCCCAGCCAGGGCACATAATGAGGTTGCAAGCCATGTCTCCAGCCAGCTCTGTAGCTGGAGGCAGGTCAAAGGCAACCATACATTGATGTCTCTCTCCCTCTCTGTCTCTCTCCCTTCCCCCCTCTCTAAAAATGATGAATAAAATCTTTTTTTTTAAAAAAAGTGATATTGTGTACTAAGAATTCAACTGCCTTATATATTTAAAAAGTCAGTTCCTCTTTTTTGTCTTTTCTTAAAAATGGCAATATGTGTATGGAATTGCTAACCTAAGATTCTTGAGAGGAGAATCCCAAGATGGAGGCATAGATAGACGTGCTGCATCTTCCTCCACAACCAAAAACAGCACGCCTACCTCAGAACTAGAGATGACCAGAAATTATAGAATATCAAGCTGCACAGAAGTCCAACAAACAAAAGATAGAAAAAAGCAATACTCATCCAGACAGGTAGGAAGAGCAGAGCTAGGACAGAGAGGAAGAGGTTTGGCAAGTGCATTGCCAATGAGAGTTGAAGGTGCAGTGCTTGTAGCAGAAAAGCAGCTGGGATCAGCCAATGGAAGGGGCAGTCACAATAGGGAAACCTTTTGAATGCTCCCAGCATCAGACCAGATCTCATGGTTCACATTTTCAGTACTGGGGGCAGAATAAATCCACACTGCCTCTGACTGTGAAAAACAGTGGTGGTGGGGTGGAGGAAGAAACCACCAGTCTCCCAGAAGAGTCTGTACTTTTAGATGCCCCCATGGTCCTGAAACATCCACAGATCCACCCATTCTGGGAACCATGGCTAGGGCAACAGCTAAAGAGGTGCCAGTCCCAGACAAGAAGTAGGAGAAGTGCCTGGAAAAGAGGCAAGTCCTGAGCAAGTGGAATAGTTTCATCTCAGAACACTCCCCCACATACAGTGTCACAATGTGGTGAAATGGGTCACCTCACACTGATGAATACACAAGGCTTTTCCCCTTACAACATAACAGGTGCGACAGCTCTACCTAAGAAACAGAGGCACGTAAGAGCCTGTCAAGGTGCAGAGACAGAAAAATATGGCTCAAAAAAAGGGAACAAATCAAGATCCCGGTGGCCAAAATAATTGACAAAGAAATAGCCAGCCTTACAGATGAACAGATTGCGAGCCTGACATACATAGTTTAAATGCTGGTAATAAAGACACTCACAGACTTGACAGATGTGCTTAAATACAGCAAAAACAGAAGGGAAGAAATAAAGCTAGATCAAGTGAAACAAAGGATAATATACACAAAACCAATGGTGAAGGGAAGGAAAATGGAGTTCAAATCAATAATTTGGAACACAAGGAAGAAATAAACACTTAACCAGCACAGCAAGTAAAAACAAGAATTTAAAAAAAAAAAAAAAAAAAAAAAAAAAAAAAAAAAAAAAAAAAAAAAAAAAAAAAAAAAAAAAAAAAAAAAAAAAAAAAAAAAAAAAAAAACATGAAGAGAGGCTTAGGAACCTCTGAAATGACTTTAAACATGCCAACACTTGAATCATAGGGGAGCCAGAAGAGAAGAGGAAGAGCAAAAAGTTGAAAACTTGTCTGAGAAAATAATGAAGGAAAACTTCCCAAATTTATGAAGGAAATGACATATAAGTCCAGGAAGCACAGAGAGTCCCAAACAAGCTAGATTTAAAAAGGACCACACCAAGACCCATGATAATTAAAATGCCAAAAAGAGAATCTTTTTTTTCCTTTTTGTTTTGTTTTGTTTTTTGTTTGTTTTTAATTTTATTGTTGTTGTATTATAAAAAGAGAATCTTAAAAGCAGCAAGAGAAAAGCAGAGTTACCTACAAAGGAGTTTCCATAAAAGCTGATTTCACAACAGAACTTTGCAACTAAGAAGGGATTGGCAAGAAATATTCAAAGTGATGAAAAGCAAGGACCTGTAACCAAGATTACTCCATTTAGCAAAGCTATCATTTAGAATGGAAGGGCTGACAAAGTGCTTCCCAGACAGGGTAAAGCTAAAGGAGTTCATCATCACCAAGCCATTATTTATATGAACTGTTAAGGGGACTTACTTAAGAAAAAGAGGATCAAAATTATGAACATTAAAAAGAAAACAAACTCATAACTATCAACAACAGAACCTAAAATATAAAAATGAAAATAAAAGCAAACCAAGAAAACAACCAGAATAGGACCAGAATCAGATGTATGAGGATCATTGTAAGGGTTATCAGCTGGGAAGGGGAAGGGGGTGAAATGAGGAAATGGTGCAGGGATTAGGACACGTAGTTGGTGAGTACAAAATAGACAGGCAGAAAGTTAATAACAGAGGAAAGGGTGAAATCAGAGAACTTACATGCATAACCCATGAACATGAACTAAAGGAGGGTGGGAATGTGGGAGGAAAGTGGGGACTGGGTAGAGAGGAGCAAAGGGAAAATAATTTGGGACAATTGTAGTAACAGTATAATCAATAAAATATACTAAAAAAAAATTCTTGAAAATTGTGGGACTTTTTCTTCCAAGAATTTCCTCATATTTTCTCAAATCCCAATGAAGTTATTGTTTTAACAAAAGATAAATCATTGCAGACCATAATGCTCATTTTGTACTTTTCTAGGTAGTATTCATTTCCTTTTTGCTGTTAGTAAGAGAATGACTCCAAAGCAGCTAAGGTAGCCTATTCTCCAACTCAGTACTCATTTACAATATCTGTGATATGAACAAGAGAAAGCTGACTAATTAAATAAACCCATAAACTGTAATCTAAAGAAATTAGGACAATCTGTAGAAGACATAGAACAGGCTGGGCATTAGATGAGCCTCTAGACTTGCTGGTGACCCATCTGTTGCCCTTCTTTCCCTTGTCTCCTGCATGCACCCTGACTGAATCTTTTAGCAGGAAGTAGTCAGGCCTCCTCCCTTTTCCTCTGGTTTAGTAACAGCTTTTTCCCAAGGGTTCTTAAAGTAAGCCTCAAAAACTGACATACATAATCATCCTTGATCATCCATTTTCTTCTTGATTTGTTAATATTTTTGATCATTTTACCTTTAATTAGCAGCTTCAATGACAATTTTGGGGAAAAATACAAATTAAATTTAGGTTTTGGATTTCATCATTGAAATCATGGTTGAATAAAAATTCAAAATCTTGCCCTGGCTGGTAGCACAGTGGATAAGGTGCCGGCCTGCGAACCCAAAGGTCACAGGTTTGATTCCCCAGCCAGGGCACATAACCCGGTTGCAAACCAGGTCTCCAGTCAGGTCTGTGGCTGGAGGCAGGTGAAACGCAACCATACATTGATGTCTCTCTCCCTCTCTGCCTCTCTCCCTTCCCCTCTTTCTGGAAATAATGAAATAAAATCTTAAAAAAAAAAAAAAAATTCAAAGTCTTATGTACTTAGAAAAGTCATAATAATATTTCACTGTGCAGAATATAAGTAAAATATGAA
Source organism: Noctilio leporinus (assembly GCA_004026585.1). Classification (NCBI taxonomy): domain Eukaryota; kingdom Metazoa; phylum Chordata; class Mammalia; order Chiroptera; family Noctilionidae; genus Noctilio; species Noctilio leporinus. The sequence continues at coordinate 56,522 of PVIW01003105.1, read as the reverse complement.
TAAGTGTATATAAACTGGCTCATTTCAGAAATAGTAAATATGCAAAAGCTATATAAAGAAAAAATGTTTTAATTTAATCAGTAAGTAGAAGTTGTTTTTAGGTAATAAATAACTATTATATCTTGAAAAGTGATAATAAAAAAACTAAGAATGGATAATGAACTTGTCTTTTGAATCCTTCTTTATTTAGCTAACTTCTGCTTCTTTTTGCCCCTTCCCACATTGCCCTTTTTCATCTTTATTAATAAAATCTGAATATTTAGTTTCAGTAATACTAAAATATTATTTTGAACATTTGGTACTTTCATTTAAAATGATTTTGACATTCATGTTGTACATTATAATTATAATTACAATAATTTTGAGGCCACTGTTTAAGTGAAATAAAATGTTTAACTGAAAACAATGCTCATTTCCAGTGCCGTTACTGGAAGATTACATCATCCTTCAATTCTTAGTTTTGATTCTTTTTTCAGTTTTCATGTATTGTTTTCCAAGTAGTTTTTTTTGGTATGATTATTGGAATAGGCTTTCTTTTCATATGTCTCAGGTATATTTCTTAATTTTGTGCACAGCAGTATGGTATACACTGTCAGTGGTTTTATAGCACACAGGTGTTGTAGTGTAATGAAAAGTCCTTGGCAGGTGCCAGTGATAACATTATATGAATTACAGAAACAGGTAAAGGTAAATCCCTTTATACTCAATCAACTTAGCAGATAATTTGAAAAATATTTTGTCTTGGAATTTCTAGGCTTTGAGAGATATTTTATACTGAATAAAAAAATAAGTGCAAAACAAATGTGTGACAGATGAATTATAAACAGAAAGATTAGAAGATAAGGATCAGGTGACAGTCCCTAAATGATAATACAAAAAATAGAAATGTAGACCTTGAACCATTACTAGTAAGTTTGTCCATAATCTTTGATTTAAAATATTTATTCTATCAAAAACTTATAAGAAATAAAAATATAGTGAAAACTGAAGAAAGGAAATAGATTTACCTGCCTCAGATAACTGTTGACACCACATCAGGAGAAATCATTTGTGTAGATATTCTAAGTTATGTGAGTTGATGTGACTCTTAGGGACATTTTATCATTGTAGACAACAACACTAAGGAGAAACTCCCTTATGATTAGAGTTTTCTGCTGCACTGGGTCTCCTGGGAAATAAATATTGATAATGTCATCTTTATAATTAAAATTTCAGGAAGCTTTATGTAGTAATCCAAGCAATGTTGCCAATATAGACAGCTCAGAAAGGCATTTTAGGCCCTTGAGTAGGTTCCAGATGACCCAATAATTTAGTCAGTATATCTATACTAAACAAATTAATTAATTGCTACTTTCTTCTTTGCAAATGCAATCATGGACAAAAGACATATAGAAAAATTAAGCTTTTAAATATAGATGGAGAAACATAATTGGTAAAAAGTTCATTTTTGCCCAATAATTTGAATAAATTTCCAGAAAGACATAAACATAATTATGATGATATCTTGGATTTCTAAGATTGGATTTCTAAGATTACAAATCTTCATATTTTAATGGAGCTCAAAGATGATAGTGCAGAGAGCATTAGACTGAAAATCAGCTCACATGAAACACTATAATTGCAAATTTTGTTAAAATGGTAAGTTCTAATCTTTTGGAAAACAATGCTACAATTTTGCTTTTGTGCAACCCAAATAACTACTATGCCTTAAACATTTTATCAACTTTATCCATCCCTTTAGAATTAATGAGAGAAAAATTATGCTCTTTCATAAGAGGTAGGAGAAAGCAAAAAAAAAGGTGTAGAATATGTCAGACTCTATCTAAAAAAAAAGGAACTGAGAAGGTAATATTTTCTTAGCATAAGATGCCAATACTCAAGTAAAGATGGCATTTTGGAGCCAACCAAGGAAACAGCCAGCAAATGTAGTTTGAATACCTTCTTTCTTTCCTAGAGGTGTAAAAGGATGCCATGTGGGCGCCTCCAGCTTTGGATAAACTCCAGGGAAATATCTCACCAAGGTTTCGTGGCAGATAGGAGGCCAAATGCAGCCTGGATAGTATTCTTGTGGCGTGTGAAGAAGGTGTTAAAGAGCCAAAGAAAAGTCATCTTCAGATTTCTCTGAGCCTAATTAAAAATAACAACAAAATACAAACCCACAAAGATAAAAAGTCAAACCTGACAGAGTTTTTAGATGACTTTTAGTATTTTTGTATATTCAGCCCATACTCACATTCTTACATTTCCTAACTCAGATAAGGCTGTGTTATTCTAACCTTTTGTGACCGTGGGAAGCAACAAATTCAGAATTAGAATGACGGGGCAGCTGGAACTACATCAAGAAAAAAAGTGAAGGAGCAAAGTTGTCTGGTGAAGGTCTGACTTCACATACCTACACGGATATCTCAAGAAGATCTTGTAGGATTTTAAATTTGTGTAAGATAGAGATTCTTAAAAATGCCCCACTGAGAAAACAGAGGGTACATACCAAAGGTTTATTGGCACTGACCATCCACACTCTTCCTCTGCAGCCCTTAGACAGCTGTTTAAGATGAGAAAAACTGGAGAGAGAAAACGGAGTAAACCCTCTGGAAAGCAAAAGAGCCTCCAAACATAACACTCCAGTCTTAGAGTGTTATGATGTTAAAATCTGAGGCACATTATCAGGAGATGAAAGTTCAAAGAGGCCTCCGATCTGTGTTGAATAAACAGGAACATATGCCCAGCCTCAGAGATATTTCAAATGTGTTGGGAAACTTCCCTCAGTTAGGAAAGAAATGTTAAGAGTTCAACTGTGAAAAATTCAACTGCATCTTTGAAAAAAGCAGGTGCTGGGAAAGACCACAAACTTTCGAAGTGTGTCAGCACTGTATACCATAGTAGCAAACATAAGTGAAAAGGCTTAGAAAGGTTTTCTGAGTGATACATCAAAGGAGCCCTAGTGGCATATATATGTCACTGTGGGAATGCATTCCTCTGAAGGAAAAATCAATGTCAAAAAGAAGGACATTGAGACACTGGAAACATTTCAGAGTCAGCCTTTGTGGGAAATTTATAAAAATCAAGGGAACTTTGGGCAGAAGTAAGTACATACCAGAAGTGAGAGATCTCTATTTAGGAAGGTTAATTGAAAAAAAAGAAAAATAACTATTGTATTTTACTAAGCCTTAAATTAGCTCATCAGAAAAATCCTATTCCAGACCTGGCTGGTAGCACAGTGGATAGTCACTGGCTTTGAACCCAAAGGTAGCTGGTTCGATTCCCAGCCAGGGCACATGACCAGGTTGCAAGCCAGTTAGTTCTCCAGCCAGGTCTATAGCTGGAGGCAGGTGAAAGGCAACCATACATGATGTTTCTCTCCCTCTCTGCCTCTCTTCATCCTCGTCTCTCTAAAAATAATAAAAATAAAATCTTAAAAAAAGAAAAATAGAGAAAAGAAAAACCCTATTCCAAGGGAATCTTACTTGTTGCTGTATGAGTTGTGGTAGCAGAAAAGGTTATGTATAGTATATCAAAAATGTTTTCTTAATTCCATGAAAGAGATTTTTAATATATTTATTTATTCTCTTCTAAGTGGCTTATATTCCTCTCTTTCGTATCCACCCCACTGAGTACAGTTATTCCATGAGGAGTGAGGGAGAGTCAGTAGATGTTGACCGATGAGCTGAACAACGACCCCGTACCAATGCAAAGTAGTGGCAGGGTATCAGTGCTTAAAGAAGCATTTTAGAGCCCATCTCCTTTCGTGATCTGCATTGTTCAATCAACAGTACTCTCCATTAGGTGACCTCCTGGAAATTGTGGCTTCCTGTTAAATATTTTGGAGGAAACATTTTAAAATTACAGTAAAAATGCAAACACACTCACATACCAGGTGAGGCACTGTTCACTTTCCAGAACTAACAAATGTTTATATTTTATCACTTTGCTTTAGATTTTAAAACAGAGCATTTCAGATAAATTTGAAACAATATTTGTTCCTATTTTCTACCCCATACCCTTCACTTCCTCAATCTCCAGAGATTATCATCATTTGATTTGCATATTCCTGTCTTGTGTATGCTTCTAGGTCATTTTACATATACATCTGTGTATACATAATATATTATATTATATTATAAATAAATAACATATAGCATATAAATAATATATATTTACATATACATTATTTATATTTTGGCTTATATATTCTTTTAATTATTCATAGATGTACTCATACTGTACATATTCTCCAACTTGCATTTTATCACTCAACATTGTGTTCTAGATTGTTCATGTAAATATACATATATATAATTAGTTTGTTCACTTTAACTTCTATGCAATGTTCCATTATATAACTGACTGTAATCATAATTGATTTCCCCATTCCCCAGATATTTCCAATGTTTACTATTATACGCAATGCTGTGTGAGTAACTTATACATATCTCTGCACATGAGTATGAACTCTCAGTGGGTGCCTACACTTCCAACTGGAATTGTTTGGTTGTAGGATATAAGTACTTTCATCTTTACTACATAGAACAATTTGTTCTCCAAAGGTATATGGATTACACTCCTACCAGCAATGATTGACAGTTTCTTTCTCTACATACTAACCAACACTTTACATTGTCAGACTATTTACCAATCTGATGAGTATAAAATAAAATTTTCTTATTTTAAGTTAAATTTCCTTAGTGATTAACAAGCTGGAAGATTTTTTAATAGTTATTGGCCATTTGGGTTTTCTATTTTGTAAATTGTCTTTTTATGTACTTTATCCAATTTTTCTTTAGTGGTTACTCTTTTTGTCAAACTTATTTGTAGAAGATTTTTATATATTCTGAGACCTACTACTGTGTCTCATATATGTTTGTGGATATCTCCTCTCTATATATGTCTGTCTTATAACTTTGTTGTGATTTGTCAGACATTTTTAATACTGATATATCAGGTTTTTCTTAATAAATTATGTTTTTAATTTTATCTAAAATTATTACACTGCATTTATATACATACATACTTATTTAAAGTATACAAGAATATGTACATTTATACATACTCAACTATTACCCACATATTCACCACTTTCTCTAACAGAATGCAGAAGTTAAACTCACCAAACCCATTGAGTTATTTTATTAAAAATATATGCTATTCATCTGGGTCTACTCTGTTGCTTGCAATTATTTTTCATCTCAAGTTGAGTGCCAACCACATTAGTGATGCAGTATAGGATTTAACATCAGAGAAACCTAATAGCAAGTCACTGCTCTTAATTACTAAGCATATGACCTTAAACTCTCCATGTCTCAGTTTCCTTACGTGAACCACAAGTTTTACCACAGTAACTATCAAGTGGATTGTTCTATCTGTTTTGGTCTTCTCATGTATAAAAAAAGTGAGAATAATGGCACTCTTCTTTGATCCTTCCAGCAATATAATAAAAGAGGCACTATTATTATCCCCACTTTACAGATGAAGAAACTGATGAACCAAGAGGTAATTAACTGGGTCAAGGCCACATGGTTAAAGCATAGCAGATGCAGGATTCAAACCTCCAGATCCCAAGCTTTATAGCACTTTAATGCACTGCCTTCCAGTAAATTCTTCCAGTAAATGAAAGAATGAATGTAAAACAGCCTACTGCTTGGTCAATAATCATAGGTCTACGTTGGCTGGTTTTTCTAATTTTTCCATAAAGGCTGGTCTAAATTTTTCACTTTAAAATTCAATCTATTCACATAATGACTTTACATTAGTAAGCTCCAATATCTTGTGTAGAACACTGGAGCCATGGTATCTAAGGATTGCCTATTAAAATTCTCATATAATGAGAATCTTATTACCTTTTGCCTTCACTTTTTCCTTTTCCTTCACCTGCTCTCTTTTACTCCTCCTTCCTCAAAACACCTCTGAGAAACTTCACATCTTAAGCTTTCAAAGTGGAGACCCTCAAATAGGTACACTTTCATTCTTTTCTTCTGATATATGAAGTACCAAGTATAATATGTGCATATAGCATGTGTTCAGTGAATGCCAGATTTTATTATTGAGATTTTTGTTTGTCAGTATGCATCAGGATAATTAGTTCTTGATAGACTTAGATTTCTGCATCAGCAGGAGTGGGAGATGGGTAGAAGAAACAATGGGATATTAAAAGAAGAAAGTTCAGCCCTGGCTGATAGCACAGTAGGTAAGGTGCCAGCCTGCAAACCCGTAAGTTGCCGGTTCAATTCCCCAGCAAGGGCACATAAACAGGTTGCAAGCCAGGTCTCTAGCCAGGTCTGTAGCTGGAGGCAGGTAAAAGGCAACCATGTATTGATGTTTCTCTCCCTCTCTGCTTCTCTGCCTCTCTTCCTCCCTCTCTTTCTGGAAACAATAAATAAGATCTTAAAAAATAATAATTTAAAAAATAATAACAAAAAAATAAAGGAAGAAAGTTCAGCTCTTCCTTTCCTTCCAACAGAGAATTTACCTTCCTTCCCAAAACAACTCCTTTGCTCCCCTGTTCATGTCAATGATCTTACCCACTTTGCTTCTTCCCATATCTTAACTCCTCAATCTTTCATCCTATTTTATTCTCTATGACTCTACGTATTGATTTTACAATAGCCTCATTTATAAAGAAAAAAAATGTTTCCATTAAACTAAGATAAAATACTTTATTACTCATAAAAAGGAAAATCTAAGCAAATAAACTTAATAAGGTATTCTTAACATTTTGCATTCACAGCCTGATTCCTCACATATTCAGGATTGTTGGTCTTATTTTCCTTTGCACTCACTTATAATTCCTCACATACCCAGGATTGTTGATGCTATTTTTGATGTTGATGTTGACATATAATATAATATCAGACTCTATGTTATCTCAAGTGTGATACACCATTTCCCAAGAGTGCTCCCCTGTTGTCTTCAAGATGTCCCCACAAGTGCTTCATCTACCCTCTGAGCTTTGGCATGCATGTGCTGACTAAAAGTCATGACTGTTGCCTCGCTAACAGCAACCATGAAAGTGCATCTCAATTTCAGAAATATGAAAATGAAGACAAAGCAAAAGCATTCCATAGAAAAAAATAAAATATAGATTCTTCTCCTTGGCCAACCATCATGAAGTCATCTCATAAAACTAATGAAAGACAGGAAAATAGAAAGAAAAAAAAGCAAACAGGAACAAAACTTTCTCTTTTCAAACCAACAAAATTATTATTAGTAATATTTATTTAGTCCTTTATCAAAGATTTTGATCCCATAGGTTTACTTTGTATTCCATGTGATTTTTCTGTATATTATATACTTTTTGAAAATTTAACTAGACATGTAAACTTTTCTTTCAAAGGATAATAATAATTTCTATGATCCTATCAAGATTATATTTATACAGTATATTTATAATATACTTTAAAATGATATATTTAATATATTTTATATTTCAGTATACTTTAATTCAGACAACTGATTTATAACTTCCCCAAAATGCTAACTATTTATCCAATATGTATTTAAAATTCTAGTAAGACTGACTAATGATTTCTGTATATTAATGAAGGAACTATCTGCAAAATTGGCAACATTTTACTTACTCTTCGTAAAGAAATTCTGAAAAAAATATTTGGAGATTATTAATAGCTATCCTAAAACTTTGACAAATTTGGTTTACTTTTTAGATATAAGTAGATTATTATTTATTATTTCATACATAGTTTTACATGGTGATAATGTTATCATAAACATTTATATGAAAATTACTTGATTTTTCCCATTTCATAGTTGTGTCGGCCTAGTTCTTGAAATATTGAAGTGCACTTAATTATTTTCCCTAGAACAAGGGAGCATTTTAAAGCACAGATTAAAGAATCAAATAAATAAAATATATGGTGACACAATGTACTATACAGATGATTTATTATAGAATTTACATTTGAACCTATCTAATTTTGTTAACCAATGTCACCCTAATAAATATAATTTAAATAATTATTAAATAAAACTTAAAATAATAAAGCTCCTTTTACTCCCCATCTTGCTCACACAAGAGTACAGGGAGAATATTGTTGAGAAATGAGTATATTCATTAATGCTGTAACAATATAAATTTGGACACCCATTATGGAGGGTATTTTGATATTATGTTTTAAAAATTAGGTTGTATAAATGTCTTGAGCTAGCAATTCAAATATAGAAATTTACCCTAAGGAAACCATTAGAAAAGTACTTAAAGAGATAAGTAGTAGGGTATTTGTCACAGTTATTCAGAGTAGTGGAAAACTAAATATTTAACTATTGTTGGCTAAACAAAATATGGTGTATCCATATAAAAGTTTCTTTAGCTACCAAAAATTATGAATTAGTTTCATACTTAATTGAAATGACATGGTAGACACAGTAATCCCTACTATACACTTCATTTGCTTCTTTTATTATTTTGTCACACCCTGTAGTGAAATAGAGCCATGCAATTCATTCTGGCCAATAAAATAGGCAAGTCAGTTGTGCAACTTCACAATTAGAATAAAAGAGATTATAAGGATTTCCAATCTCTTCCTCCTCTTACCTTAAAAATTGAGGAGGTAGGGCATTCCAAACTTTACAGCTACACCACAATCCTTTCATCAACTTGGCAGCTTAAATGAATGTGTGGCACAGAGCACTCCACTGACAAATTTTGTATCTGTAGCATGAACAAGAAATAAACATTTATATATTAACACATTGTTGACTGACAACTGTAAAAGCAAAAGCTAACCCAGGTGCAGGCATGAGTTCACTTGTTATTGGTCAACAATGTTTGGGCTTAAAACATGAGTTTTTTTATGGCTGGTCAACAATGTGTTAAATCATTTGAGATCTGGGGATTTTTGTTAGGGTTAGCATGTGACCCAACATTTGTCTACTGGGCCCACCCTAAAATTTGAAAACACCTATTCATAAAGATATGTGTGTTTCTATGTTCATTACAGCATTATTCACAAATATCCAAGACATGGAAACAACTTAAGTTCTTTCGATTGATGACTGGATAAAGAAAATGTGGCACTGTATACAATGGAATACTACTCAGTCACAAAAATATGAAATATTGCCATTTATAACAACATGCTAGAGCTTGTGATATCATGACATTCCAAATGAAATGTCATCAGAAAAGGACAGGAACCAAATGATTTCACTCATATTTGAGATATAAAGCAAAAAAGCAAAAAAGAAAAATAATGAGGTAAACAAACTCATAAACACAGACAACAGAATGGCTGTTACCAAGGAAAGGATTTAGGGGGAAGACAAAAAAGGTGGAGGGTCAAATACATAGCAACTTTGAGTGGTTTACAAACAATGCAGTTTACAGATGTATTATAAAGTTATATATCTTAAACTTACATAATATTATTTATAAATGTTACCAAAACAAATTTAATTTTAAAAAGATTCATGATATTAATGTATTAAGTGCAACCAGTGCCCAGGATATAATATACTAAACTGAAAATGACAGGGAAGTCCACTTTCACCTCTCTCATTCAATATAGTACTAGAAGTCTTAGTCGTAACAATCAGACAAGAAGAAGAAACAAGGGGTATCTAAATTGGAAAGGAAGAATAAAACTGTCATTATTTGCAGATAGCATGATACTATACATAGAGAAGCCTAAAGATTCTACCAAAAAATTACTAGAACTGATAAATGAATTCAGCAAAGTAGTAGGATACAATATTACAAAAAATCAGATACATTGTGATATGACAATAACAAACTAACAGAAGGGAAATTAAGAAAACAATCCCATTTACAATTGCTATGAAAAGAATAAAATACCTAGGAATAAATCTAACCAAGGGTGTAAAAGACCTGTACTTGTAAATTTATGAAACACTGAAGAAAGAAACTAAAGAAGATACAAATAAGAGGAAGCACAAACCATGTTCATGGATAGAAAGAATTAACATAATTAAAATGTCCCAACAATTCCACTGCTAGGATTATACCCAAAGAATCCTAAAACACCAATTCAAAAGAACCTAATCAACCCTGTGTTCATAGCAGCACTATGTACAATAGCTAAATGCTGGAAACAGCCTAAGTGCCCATTAGTGGATAAATTGATTAAAAAAAAAAAAATTGTGGTACATTTACATAATGGAATACTACATAGCAGAAAGAAAGAAGGAACTCCTACCTTTTGTGACAACATGGATGGAACTGGAGACTATTATGCTTAATGAAATAAGCCAGGTGGCAAAAGACAAATACCATATGATCTCACCTAATACAGGAAACTAATAAACAAAACAAACAAAAGAGCAAAATAGAACCAGAGGCACAGACTGACAGTGACCAGAGGGGAGCGGAGAAGGGGGAAATACGGGGAGGGTCTAGTCAAGGAACATGCGTGAAGGACCCATGGACAATCCCACTTCTGGGAATATAACCAAAAAAACCCAAAGCACTAATTCAAAAGTACATAAGCATCCTTATGTTCATTATAGCATTATTTACAATCTCTAAGATATGGGAGCAGACCAAGTGTCCATCAGTAGATGAATGGATAAAACAATTATGGGACAATTACAAAATGGAATACTGCTCAGCTATAAAAAAGAAGACAATTTTACCCTTTGTGACAGCATGGATGGACCTACAGAACACTACACTAAATGAAATAAGCCGGTCAGCAAAGCACAAATACCATATGATTTCACTCATATATGGAATCTACTGAACAAACTGAACTAAGAAGGAAAATGGGGGCAGACTTATATAGAAAGAGGATGACAGCTGGAGGGGACGTCAGAGGGAAGAGGTAATGAGCAAAAAGGAAAAAGGTCTCATGAGCATGGACAACAGTGCTGTGATTGCTGTGGGTAAGGGAGTATAAGGGGACTAACTGCTAATGGAAAAAACACAATAAAGGTTAAATTAAAAAATTAAATAAAAAGTAGAAGGTGATACATTTTGTTCTTGTGCACCGAATGACAGTATTTTATATCTTTATTGTAATTTTATCTTCTGACTTTTAAAAATGAGCATGGTTTTAATACATAAAATTGTTTAGAAAGGACCTAGGGATGTTTGGACAGACAAGCTTACTCAGTTTGTTTCGTGTGTGTGGTGAGGGGTAAGTGGACTCTCATAGGTTGCGACCCTGAGATAAGTGAAAGATTCTTGGTGTAAGTAAGGAAGCATTTTATCATACAGTGTGGGGTGGATCATTAGGAACCAATGTCTCCTCTCGGGAAATGCCTTGGAGGTAATAAGTACTGAACCTAGTGATGAAGGGCAGAATGCTGAATTATCCAAAAGGCAGCAGAGACAACAGCTCAAGCAAAGAATTGCATTATTGTATTTATATAAAGCTTTTATGGCCATCATGAAATTCTGAAAGTTAGAGTTCTCAGCCAGCCAGACACAGACCCCTTCTCCTCTGGCGTCCCCTACTTCTTTCCTATCCTGTGTCTGGGCCTTCCACAGCCTGCTCCCTTCCGTGCTTGTTTTTGTTCCAGGAACAGTCATGGCTTCAGGATATTTTCCATTACTCTGAAATTTTTCCATCACTACAAAAGCAGTCAGACAGCAAAGAGAATATGCAGTGCCTTTCAGATGTAAGTAAAGTGGGAAGACTTTCTTCCCAATCCCTCCTGGTGAAGAGTGGATTGTAGAGAAACATAGCTACCTCGATTTAGAGAAGGTTATTGCCCCAGAGAAAGAAGATTGTTTTCCCTGATATTGGTTAATCTAATGGGATAAATGTTGGGACTAGAAACTTTCCTTTGTTGCTCACTAATTCTCTGACATGACATTGATGTACTCTCAAAGATAATTTCCTTAAATGCAGAGAGAACTGAATAGGGGTTTGATTCTGTGCCATGGTGATAATGAGGATCAGCAAAGGAGGTCTGTTACTGGCAGAACTGGTGTGTGCTAGAAGACACGCAGTGGTGCCAAGAAACAATACAAAGTGTGAGAACAAGCAGACTGAGTCACGATCCACTGCAGACTCTAAATTGTGCGCTTCTGTCTCTATACATAGCATGTCAAAGTGTCATTTATGCTGTCGGGAGAACTTTTTTAGATTGTCACCACCATAAGTACAAGCAACAACAGTAGCAGTTCTTTATATTAACTACATCTGAATTCCACAGCAAGATCTAGTTTATCCTGACACTTTGACTTGGGGAATATTAGGTTGGGAGAACCTCTGGAGGAAACAGGGTAATAATGCTTCTTGATTCCATGTAAAGAGAAATCATTCTGGTTAACGAGACTGGCTGTACTCTTGACCTGGTTGTCAGAAATCGATAAGTATGGTCTAAAACACATGTAATATTCTTTCAGCAAGGCTATTTTTTAACCTGTATTATTTGGATTTGAAAACAGAATGGGAGCACCCTTGTTAATAATCCTCCTGTGTCCTGATTGTGCAGCTGAGGTGCAGGAGGCAAGGGGCTGTCACATTTTCCAATGTAAGGGAAAGAGAAACATTTTAAAGGGTCACGTGTCTTTCCCTTCTGTTATCCTCCCTTTAAAAAATATATCTTTGTTCATTTTTTTGGAAAAGCTTTTATTCATGCAGACACACTATGAAATAAAGTCTTCTTTTGTTATGACAAAACAATTCTGTGGAATTCTTTGGGGACAGGTTAACGAATGATCTCTTTTATTTATTCCTGTATGTGTTTTTTATTTAAAATTTTTTTTAATTTCTATTTTTATTTTATCTTCTAAAAAATAGTTTTATTGATTATTTTTAGAAAGAAGGGCAAGGAGGGAGGAAGAAAGGGAGAGAGACATCAAAGGTATGGTTGCCTTTCACCTGTCTCCAGCTACGGATCTGGATGGAGACCTGGCTTGCAACCTGGTTATGTGCCCTGGCTGGGGAATTGAACCAGTGACCTTTGGGTTCACAGGCTAACACCTATCCACTGAGCCACCAGCCACAGTGTATATGTTTTTTAAATCTCTGGTATAAATAAGTCTAGTTGGTCTCAAGAACATAGAAATTTTCTGACTACAGAAATCTTACTCTGACTTCGTATGGAGGAAGGTCAGTTTAAACAGGCACTAAAAACACACACACTCAAATTTACATTAAAAGAGTTACATGCAGTAAAATTCACTCCTTTTGGTGTACAGGCTATCAATTTTGAAAAATGCATAGAGCTAAATGATCAACTACCAACATAATAAACATATAGTTCCTTTACCCCTAAACATCCCCCTCCCCAAGTTTCTTGAGAGCCAACACCACCTCCAAGCCCTGGCCCAACATGTTTGTTTTCTGTCTCCATAGTTTTGCCTTTTCCAGAATGGCTTATAAATTGAATTATACAGTGTGTAGTCTTTGGTATGTGGCTTCTTTCACTTAGCAAAACACATTGAAGATTCATCCATATTCTTGCATAAGTTTATACTGTATTCCTCTTGATTGCTGAGTAGAATTCCATTGCATGGATGTTGCTCAGTTTGTTGATTCATACACCAGTTGAAAGACATCCAGGTTGTTCCCAGTTTTTGGTGCTTTTTAATAAACCTATATTCATGTATAGGTTTTTAAGCTTTTATTTATTTATTTTCATAAATACCTGACTAGAACTGTTAGGTCACATGTATTTTTAACTTCAAAAGAAATTGGTAAATTGTCTTCCAGAGTGGCTATGTTATATTGTATTCCCACCTACAATGTACAAAAATTCCTTTCACTCAGAATGCTTAACTACACTCAGTATCATCAGTTTGTTTTAAATTCATTCATTCTAATAGTCTATAGTGCTATTTCACTGTGGTTTTAATTAGCATTCCCTTAATGATTAGTGAAGTTGAACATCATTTACTGTGCTGATTTGTGATCCAAAGTCATACTTTTCTTTCCTTTTACTTTTTCTTCTAGAATTTTGATAGTTTTAGATTTTACATTTAAGTAAGTGATGTTTTGAATTACTTTTTGTATAAAGTATGTGAGGTATGGGTCATTTCATTTTTTTCACTCTTTCTAATTGCTTTAATACCATTCAATAAAAATACTTTGCTCATTAAATTGCTTTTGCGCATCTTCCAGGAATCAATTCATCAAGTATGTGTGAGCCTACTTCTGACTCTCAGTTCTGCCCTGTTGATCTATGTGTCTGTTTCTTCACCAATACCATATTGCCTTGATTACTACAGCTTTATAGCCAAGCCCTAAAATCAGATTCTGTGAATCTTCCAACTTGCTATTTTTCAAAGTTGTTTTGGCTTTTCCAGTTCCTTTTACTTTCCATATAAAATTCAGAATCAACTTTATGATTTCTAAAAAAATACTACTGGCATTGGAATTGGGTATATATATATATATATATATATATATATATATATATATATATGACATAAACTTTTGCAAAACACATCTAAAACTCCCTAATTCTAGAATCCATCCACATGAGAGAACATTCCTGTTTGTGAACTTGGTATTTGACAGTTACATAAAACCTGTTTGATAAAATATTAGAGAAAAATATTGAGATTATAAACTCCATTTCTTAGCCCAATACATTCTAGTTGTAGGTCACAGCCTAAATAATCACTTAGTTTTCAGACACACAAATGCACAGACTAGACTTACAACTCAATGTCAGTAGTTACAAAAAGAGCTCCTCTTGTAGCAAATTTGTGTCAAAATAGCAAACTTCAAACTGGAAACAATTCTCTCTGCCTATGAAGACTGAGTGCTATCACACACAACCAGTATCCCTGTATGTGTGTCCTACTTGAAGAATGACAACACAGCTGCTTAGAGGTGCAAGCTCCAAGTTAAATTACAAGGAGGGATGTAAAAGGGTATTCACATCATGTTGGAATAATTCCTGGTCCAAAGAAAGCTTATAAAAGAGAGCCTGAAATTCATGTTCTTGGGGCTGGTCCTAAGATCACTATGTTAACATTATAGAAAAGAATAGCACTCTTTTCAGCGGTTCATCTACACCCTGTTTGTTTCTTCCCTTCAATTAGATTGCTTGGTGAATTGCCAGTTTTCTTGGTTTCCTGCAGATTTCTATTGTAGACGTTGTAAAAACCTTTTAATTGAAGCAAACCAAGTACCCATCCTTTGTTGACATGGGGCCTTGTGCCTTGAGAAATTTTCAGACAAAGTTTGTAGATAAAAGTATAGCAGTATGTTTTTCACATTGAAGGGGGAAAACAAAGGTAAGTTTTTTTCTTGTTGTCCTCATCTTTCTGGCATCATTTTAACAATATTTATAATATTATAAATACTGGTTGAAATAATTTTGTTTCTCCCCTTTGGAAATAGAGCCACTCAATACTGATAAATATTAACACACTATATAAGTACTGTGGAATACTTAACATTCTGACTAATGAGATATTTTCTACTGCCAAATGAAAATCTTCAGAGCTTTGTAGATATAAGCTTGTCAATCTCAGATCATAAATAGTGTTTATGTTTGAAATCTGATACATTGGTAAAGTGACTATTTTGTCCTCAAAACTTTTTTTTTATGAAATCATTGGAGTAATAGTCATGATAAAAAGTTTTCATTAAAAATTGACCTTGGCCCTGGCTGGTGGTTCAGTGGTTAGGTGCCGGCCTGCAAACCCAAAGGTCGCTGGTTTGATTCCCAGTCAGGGCACATAACCAGGTTGCAAGCCATATCTCCAGCCAGGTCAGAAACAAATAGCACAAGACATTTTAAAAATAAATAAAGGCCAAATCCACAGAGCAGTAAAGTTCCCTGAAAATCACCAACTCAAAAATAGAAAAAAATTTTTAACTTTTTAAATACCACTTATTTTCATTTAAAACATTAGTATCCATAAAATGCATAAAATTTAATAACTTTCTAAGGCAAATCATTGCTTGTAATATTTTTCTTTGGGGCTTTACATTTTAGTAGCATTAACTAGTTATTACTATTTCAAATGGCTTTTTAAGTACATCTTTCTAATAGCTGTAAAGATTCACATTTAGACTAAATGTCAAATAAAATATACTTGAGACCCAAGAATTTTAAGACAACAAAACTAAACTGAAGCCAAGTCTAATAAAGAAAACAGAAAACATTGGACTAACACCCTGCTTAGATTAAGAAATTCAATCTATGCATGCAACTCCTAAGTTCAGTTACCTCAAGTAAGACAGCTACAATGAAAACAAAGGAAACTTTTAGAAATTTCTTCAATTCAAAATGGAAGTTGGTCTTCCCAATGTCAATTGTACCAAAGAACAGCATATGTTGTGAATTTTGGTGTCACAGTTATTAAGTGATGTGAGTAGAAGAATGGATTTTGAATGCCTATCTCTTGATTACTGTGCCATTAACCTTAGTCAATTTATGGAATATTTAGAAGAAACTCAAACTGTCTTGACTGAGCAAAGGGCAAATGAAATCTTGAGCTCTTAATGAATTTACTAGTAAAAACAATATATGTAAAAATAAATGCAGGCCTTCTACCAGTATTGTCACATTATCTCTGGAATTAACATGTAATATTTCCCACCACTGGGCTGCCCTTGCTGTTCCTCCCTTTGATGGATGCCCTCTCTTCCACAATCCCTTTCATTCATCTGTTTTAACAAACTGAAACAACTCTTTTGGCTTTAATCTGGACATCAATCCCCAGTCACATCTTTCACTTTTTCCCATGGTTCTGTGAATCTGTACTTTCGATAACAGACACTATGACTCCTCACCTTCCCCAAGCTTTGTTGGAATTCTCTTCCCACTATTGGGGAGGAAAAGCACTCCTATAGCTGAATTTCCATGGCATCAATAAAATCACAATTTTAGAAGCAATTTGCAGATTGATAAATATCTATTATATTTAGGTTTCTCCAGTAGAGGTACATGGTAAAAAAAACTTCCCACTGAGCTTGAAAAATAAACCAGCTGTTAACATAAATATGGCACTTACTGAGCTGAGGGAGAATTACAAAAATTAGACAGTTTCCCTGAAATTTGGAAATAAATATGTAAGATTTAGAATCATCCTTTAATTTGTGGCTATTTAGCAAAAATATAGCTTTTATTTGATTTCACTTGGCTCTAAGAAAGTGTGTTCTATTTAATAAGAACACAAGTTTTAAACTGAAAGCTACCAATAGTGATACAAATTTGGAATCAGAATTGTATGTGTCTTGACTAAAAAATACCACACAGGTTTTAAGTGAACTCATTCTACTAAATAGCAGCATTTTCATTGATTTGCTAAAATAATTAATAACCAGCAATATGCCTTTAATGATAAGCTTTTCATATAAATAAATTAAAATTACTTTTATGTGACCTTTAAACTAGATACTTTAAAATTTAATAGGCTATAACTTATATTTCATAGATTTAAAGAAAATCTTTATAATCTGAGTACATATAATGTCTGATTGAATGGCCTATTAATGAAAAATATGAGCACTCTAGCCTAGCAAGTAAACTTTCTGTATAATGAAAAACATGGGCAAGAAGAAGAATGCTTATGAAAAACTAGGTTGTAATCACTTGCTCATGATAATGCTTATGTGATCATTTCCCATTGATAAGTGGAGATGAGCACAAAGAGACAGATCCTATAGACTTACACATCACATATTCTTCATCACATGTTCATTATGGAAATATGAAATAAAAATATGCATATTAACTCAGAACTAAGTAAATGATCTATGGAGAGAATAAAAACAAATGTTTGCGATAAATCTTTTTTGCATCTGAATACACTTACAGTTTATGTAAAGCATTTGTTTTTCTCTCTAATTACTTAAATGTCTTGGGACCTGGTTACTTATGTTTTATGAACAACAGAGCACTGTATTCTACTGTTTTCTGTCTGTATTCTCCAAATAGCCAGGCCTGAAAAAATTGCACATGAATGATGAAAAACAGTAAAAGATTAGAAAAAGGGGCCCTGGCCAGGTCCCTTAGCTCAGTTGGTTGGAGCATCATCCCAATACGCCAAGGTTGTGGGTTTGATCCCTGGTCAGGGCACATACAAGAACCAACCAATGAATGCATAAATAAGTGGAGCAACAAATAGATCTCTTTCTCTCTCTGTCTCTCCCCCTCCCCCTCCCCCTCTCTTTCTAAAATCAATAGAAATTTTAAGAAACAATATTAGAAAAAGAAAGAATGTAAAATTTGAGCTAGTTCTTCAACTGGGATTGGAAGATTAATAATACTGGGGAAAACTAAAACACATAAACCTGCAAGAAAAATTAGAAATTCTTTCTTTCTTTCTTTCTTTCTTTCTTTCTTTCTTTCTTTCTTTCTTTCTTTCTTCTTGAAATCATAAAGTAGGGAGATATAGTTGAAAGGAGCTTCAACTTTATGATTTTTCATATATTTAAGATTTAAGGTCACCAATTCTTTTTGTGATTCATTTACCAACTGTCACACTCTTAACTCTTTCACAAAGATACATCTGGAAAGAAAACAAACAAACAGAAAAATAGACAAAGGGTTTCACTTAAACAAGGACAATGTAGCATTGAGGTGGGAGGTGGTAGGGTGCTGGCCACAGGACCACATGTCCTAGGGATACAGAATTATGATTCTGTGTCATAATTCTCAGAGGTAAAGAAAAATTTAACTATTGGAAACTCAATTAAATATTAACATGTTAGCAGGTTAAATTAGCTATGTACTCTCTAAGACAGAAGTCTTGTTTCTACTTTGTTTTTCAGCACTGTTAAAAGGGATAATTTGTCAGGAAAGAGGCTAAACATGAGGAAAATGAGTCCTACCATTCATCTTATTTTATTTTATTTATTATTTTTAAAAGATTTTATTAATTATTTTTCAGAGAAAGGGGAAGGGAGAGAGGAAGAGAGGGAGAGAAACATCAATGTATGGTTGCCTTTCACCTGCCTCCAGCTATGGAGCTGGCTGGAGACCTGGCTTGCAACCTGGTTATGTTGCCCTGGCTGGGAATCAAACTAGAGACCTTTGGGTTCACAGGCCAGCACCTTATCAGCTGTGCCACCAGCCATGGCCCAGTTTTTAATCTGTCTATTCTCATTGATTCTTATCTTCTTTAGCTTACATTCTGGAGATTTTTATTTTATCTTTTGGTTTGAGTGAACCATAATCAGCTATCTTTCTCCAAGGCCAAATCAGATAACCTGTTTTTAAAAAAGTGCATACTATTCTATTTTCCTGAGCCAAATTTTCCAGTCTGGCCTTAGAGAAAGACAGTACATGAGAAGACAGGCTTTGTTTCATCTTCCCTAGGATGCCTGGCATGCCAGGTTTCAGGGTAGGTTTATACTCCATTCATGGTAGACCATGTGTGACCTTCCCCATAAGCTTCAGATCCTTGGTTTTCCTGACTTTGCCTTTACCTCAGACATATCACCATAGTTAAATAGATTTTTCTAGACATTCTAAATTTTGGATTTTGTACAATAAGGAAACAAAATAAATAATTTCTAAGCTGCTTAAGTTTGGGTATTTCTGTGGTTTGACTGTTTGGAAATTTAAGAGTGGTGTTTGAACAATATTTTGAAAAACAATATATGAGGTCTGACTGGAAAAAGTCCAGCCATTATTAATATAATGAGAACAATTTGTGCGACATCGATGTAACCTGGCAGCCAAGGCAAGTGGCCTGGAATGCACATGTGTGAACAATGATGACTTCACTATACTAGTGAGGGGAAACTACAGAGGTCATTGAGTGAGCATGTGTATTGTGTGGCTATCACATTCAAAATGACTGAGTGACTAGAGCAATAAATCAGCATCAAATTTTTCTTTAAGCTTGAACATTCCTCCATGGAAGCTATCAGGATGATTCAGAAAGTCACAGCTCTGGTGAATGGCAGCTTTATCAGGACAATATGCCCACTCACGCATGTCTCGTGCAGATTATTTTTGGCAAAACATCAAATCACCCAGGTGACTCAGACCTCCTACAGCCCAGATTTGGTACCCTGAAACTTCTGTTTTTTCCCAAAGCTAAAATCATCTTTGAAAGGGAGGAAATTTCAAACTGTTGATGAGATAACAGGAAAATATGACAGCAGCTGATGGCAACTGGGAGAACTGAATGAGGTCCCAAGGTGCTTTCTATGAAGGGGACTGAGACATTACTGTCCTATGTACAATGATTCTTATATCTTGTATCTTCTTTAATAAATATCTCTACTTTTCATATCACATGGCTAATAACTTCCAGACAGGCCTTGTATAATAAATAAATACATAAATAAACAAACAAAAAAAAAAAACAAGAAATCAAAACCAGAAAATACTTTAAATTTAAGTTTTTCTAATTCTCTGATAAGCTGGCTTCTGAAAGAAGATTCACTGTTAGGAGTGGATGGGAATTGCTAGCTTACCTGAACCAGCTGCTACCACCTCATGTTATATTCAAAATAAGGAAGGGAGAATTTTGACAAGTGAAACTAAAAGGCTGGAAGCATCTGTCAAACAGTGTATTCAGGCCCAACACTAATGGTTTACAAACCAGATGATGACTGTGTACATGTTATGAGTTGCTGCTGTATGTTGCTTTCCTTAGTTTTGTATACAAACTGGTGAAAGTTTTCATTCTGCTGATATGACTCATCAATACAACAGATGAGATGTTTGATAGAAACATTGCTGTCATTTCTAATGAATTCATAAGCTATTGTTCAACCCCCTTTTATGCTCAAGGCCCAGCTGAGAGCCTAGGAGCTTATGTTTAATCCAACACAGCACATATTTTTCACAGAACACTGGGATGGTGACCCTTATAATTCTTTGGAAAAACATAACTTATTAAGTCTCTTTAGACTTATTTATGAAGAAGACTCAGTTTAACTCCTCAGGAGAGATCATTTTCATATAAACTTTTTACATTTTTAATTCATCATTCACTCTATTTTGACTTTCCCTTTGAGCTTTGATACTTTCCAACACTGCTGATATAAAAGAACTTGCAGTTGAGAGCAGGAGTGAAAGCTGAAGGTTGGTTATAGAAAGAAAGTATAAAGTGTGTTTGAATTAAATTTTGAGACTGAAAGAAAAAGAATGTCGAGAAGAAATTCTAGTATCTACAGCTTCCAGAGAAAGCAGCTTTAATTTGTATTTTGGGAAAAGGCTGAGAATTGCTGGGTGGTCAGCCACAACTTGTACAACCATATTTTGTGCCAGTAATGCCCATTTATCATCCTAACACAAAACTGTAGGTTGGAAAACCTAACTGCAAGTACAGGCCAGTCCCTTTAGAATTTTTGTTATTTTCCCTTAATAATTTTCTTTCTACAGGATCTCCTCAAGAAAACAAAGTTAAACACTGCCATACTGCTGTCTTTGTTGCAAAATGAAGAGAAGGAGGAAGAGGAGAAGAGGGAGAAGGAGAAAGGGAAGAAGGGGAAGAAGAGGAAGAAGAAGAATTCTTTCTCATTAAGTCTTACTGGAAACTTTGTTTTTCAGTGTCAAGCCACTCAACTGACTGCACAGGCATCCTTGGTTTAGTTGCCTGAAGAGGGCTTGGAATTTGCAGCTGGTAACAAATTCTGCTTCCACACAATCATGGAAAGGGGAGTGCCTCATTTTGGTTGCTTACCTTTGGAAAAAAATTACATCATTATCCAGTAATAGAAAATAATCTTTGAAATTAATCTTATTTAGTGATTTAATATTCCACAGAATTATGGGAAATATTGTTTTAAAGATATGGTGCAATGCCAAAAGTTTGAGAGCACATTGAATTTATATCTTAAAATAAAAAAATCTTTGTTTTTGTTCATTTATTTCTCTATTGAAAAATAGGACAAAAAAATGAATTTTAGACTATATTATGTCATATATATAAAATAGCTTACATATTCCATTTCCTTTAGCTAGTTCATATTTAATGCTTCAAGTGTTCTTAATTTAGAAAAATTCAGTTTTTACATTGTTGATTTAAAAATCAACAAATATAAACATAGACTACAGTCATGATAAATCACAATAAATGAAACTGTCACAGAATGGGATAGACTGGTAAATTTTAATTTCTTATAACTAGAAATATGTTATATGAATTCCTGACAACCTATTTAAATTACATTATTTTGGTTTTGGAAGCAATATGTTAATCTAAGTCTAAGCTGAATCTATCTGTCTCTAAATTTCCCAATGTGGTAGCTCAATCAATACCTATAGTTAAGTACTAAATATATGTATCTCTCCCACTACAGATATTTACAGAGGGGTCCTGTCACTAGGTTAGGCCTGGATGAACAGGAATTTACCTCTGCTTATTAAAGCACCACTGCCCCCTTCCATCTAGCACACTTGATGAGACGTCTGCCTATAACCTTGGTCCTCTCCACTGCACCCACAAGAAAGCCATCTGGTAACCCCTCAGTCCATGCTTTAAAGCAATCAGCTTCTGTCTGGTTCATTGCAAAGA
Source organism: Noctilio leporinus (assembly GCA_004026585.1). NCBI lineage: Eukaryota > Metazoa > Chordata > Mammalia > Chiroptera > Noctilionidae > Noctilio > Noctilio leporinus. The sequence goes on along the minus strand of PVIW01003105.1, from coordinate 34,165 downwards.
ATCCCAACCACTAAACATGAGGGATGTAGCAATTATCATGGCACATGTCCTTGCAGAATTAGTGAGGGTGACTTCTGTCATTTATAAATACGGAGAGACATTTTAAAATCACCATATAAAGAAAATTGGCTGATAGAAAGGTATTCTAAAAGTTAGGACACTGTGTTCTAAAAAAATCCAATTTGAACTAGTTTAAGCAAAAAGAAAAGAAAAAGAGGGGCATATAATTTAGATGCTTACACAAACAGCAAATGCAAGGGTATAACTGGTCTAAGTGAAAATAACTGGAATGAGGGATTTGGAACAGCAACAAGAATCTCTTCATAGAGTTTCTCTGCATAGAAGAATGTCTTGGACCTGATCTCTCCTGCTGCATATGGGTTTAATTCTCAAGGCAGGGAGCATAGTACTGGTTATTCTGGACTCAAACCCTTTCAGTTTTAGAACCCAAAGCCCAAAGAGCCTTCCTGCTAGTTTGTAAATGTACCAAGAAAGAATTATAATAGGTCCAACTTGGGACTTCATGCCAGGACAATCACCATGGACGCAATGAAGTGCTAGGGTAAGCTCGGCCTATGTGCAGAAGGTGTGCTCTGTTTGGGAGCCTGCATCAGAAAGGCACACGTAGCAGGGGAGAGTAGCACTGGAGTCAGAAGAGTGATGGTAGATAACAATAATTGATTTAGTGGTAAGGATCATGCAGAATAATGAGAACAAATCAACAACTAAAAATGAGTTACTGAATAAAATAAGAAACAACATAAAAATACAATTCAAGCCCTGGCTGATGTGGTTCAGTGAATTGAACCTGGCCTGTGAATCCAAAGGTCGCTGGTCCAATTCCCCAGCCAGGGCACGTAACCAGGTTGCAAGCCAGGTCTCCAGCCAGTCTATAGCTGGAGGCAGGTGAAAGGCAACCATACATTGATGCTTCTCTCCCTTTTTTCCTCCTTCCCTACCTACCCTTCTTTCTGAAAATAATAAATAAAATCTTAAACTATATATATAATTCACACATACATAAGAATTGGATATAATACATAATTAAAAAGAGCAATTTATCATGAAACTAAAGGAAAACTTTTACATATCCATGGTGTAGGCTCATGTGTTGAGAATTGCAAAGACAATGAACCCAACCAAGACAATAACCCAGTCCTCTAAATTTCAAGACTTGAGAGTAATGTTAAATAGAATTTATTTTAAAACACACATTGAACACTAACTATATACTATACTAAGCACTATTCCAGGGATCAATTCATTTGATATTCACAACTGCCCTAGCAGATACATAGTAGTATTAATCCCACTTTACATATAAACAGACTGAAGCATAGAGAGGCTAAAGGAGTTGCCCAAGATCCCACAGCTGGAAACTTAAAGAGCTGGAATTCTAACCCAAGTAATAGTATCTGGAGATTATGCTACATCTCTAAATTAAGATGCACTCTGTTAGGGTGGTAAGTATCCCTGTGCCTCAGAGACAAGATAAACACATCAGGGAGTCCTGAGACAAAGGTTCAGAGCTATGCACCTGCCAGCCAGGGCAGAGTGGCTGCGGAAGGCAGTGGAGCTGGTTTTCAGGCTCCCTAAGCATGAAGTTGCCTCCTCTGCTCCTCCAATGAACCTTTGTGGAACCAGGGAAGCTAGGGAGCAGTGCCACCAATATTCCTCTCCATGCTCTCATTTATTTTATTTTTGTTTCATGGTAATAGTTTTATTGAAGTATATTTTATACATAGTAAAATTCACAGCTCTCAGAAATGTAAGTTAACAAGTTTTGACAAATGTATACATTTGTCTAACAACCACCCAAGTTATCCAAATGAAGACAAAGATCTATGCCCTCTTAGTGTGCGGACCTGAGCATAATCAACTGTGAAAATGTGATGTGTGGGAGCTTAATCATTCCAGTTTCTTTGGAAATAAAACAGAATGATATCTTCACGTATGTAAAGCAATGAGATAATTCACCAATAAACTTAAATATTTCCTTTACTTTAAGCAAAGGACTATTGAACATAATTTAATAAAGCACTCAATTCAAGCTAGGAAGAGCTCAATATAAAAGAAACAGAAAGTAGAGGGATAAAGCAAGAAGAAATAACTAAGCCAGAAAGCAGGAAACAAGAGGAATTTAAAGTAAGAGCTGCTTTTTTATTTTAATGGAAATAACATGGGTAAATTTAAAAAAAGATAAAAACACAAGTGCGTAAGTCTAAGAAAGGATAAGTAACCACACTTAAGGAAGAGAGATGATAAGAAATAGGGTATGTAAATTTATGCTAATAAATTACAAATCTAAAGGCTATTTTTAAATGTATTACTGATTCAATACAAAAAAGGCTATAATTAATGACAAGTAAATATGGGAGAAATTTTTTACATCTTGAGTTGGTGAATGTCTTCTTTGTAAACAAGACTCCAAATTCAGAAGCAATAAAAGAAAAGATCTACAATCAAATATTTTTTAAAAAATATAACAGCCCCAGCAGGCTAGCTCAGTTGGTTAGAGCATCATCTTGATATGCCAAGGTTGTGGTTTTGATTCCCATCAGGGTATATACAAACAAAACCACCAAGAATGCATAAATAAGTGGGACAACCAAGTGATGTTTCTCTCTCTCCCTTTCTCTCTGTCTTTCTCTCTCTCCCTTCCTCTTTTTCTCTCTATAACCAATAAATATTTTTTAATAATAAAAAATAAAACAGACAATTTACCAGAGGAGAGAGGGGTCAGGGAACTGGGTAGGTGAAGGGATTAAGAAACACAAATTGGTAGTTAAGAACAGTTACACAGATGTAAAGTATAGCATAGAAAATATAGTCAACAATATTGTAATAACTATATTATTACATATAGTTACAATGTAGTACACATTACTATGTGTTGGGGGGCCAACTATGTAAATGGTCTAACCACTTTTCTATATAACTGAAACTAATACAAAATAATATTGAATGTAAACTGTAATAAAAAAGTAAAAGCTTCTACATGGAAAACATGACAGCCAAGAACAATATGGTGAATTCTTTCTGTAACACACATAGGATCAAAATGTTAATCTGTTTGTTATTTAAAGAGCTTTCATTATTCAATAACAAAATAATTGACAAAGCCCTGGCTGGTGGCACAGTGGATAAGGTGCTGGCCGGTGAACCCCAAGGTCGCTGGTTTGATTCCCAACCAGGTTGTAAGCCAGGTCTCCAGCCAGGTCCCCAGCTGGAGGCAGATGAAAGGCAACCATACATTGATGTTTCTCTCCCTTTCTGCCTCTCTCTCCCTTTCCCACTCTCTAAAAAGTAATAACTAAAATCTAAAAAAAAATTTAAAAAATAAAAAATTGACAAGTCAGCATAACAATGGGCAGACAACTCACAGTAGAATAAATATATGACCAACAAACCACTGGAAAGCTGCTCCAAATTGTTAAATATCAAATAAGAAAAAACTATGAGGAGTATTTTACCAAGCAAGTGGAGAAATTAAAAGACCAGGAATTGGGGAGGATATGGAAAAATAAGTATTCATATCTAATACACATGAGTATAATTTGGCCTGGCTCTTCTGATGAACAATTTTATAATAATTCAAATATTTAAATATACATACTTTTTGACACAATTTAAATTCTATAAATTTGTCATAAACAATGGTCAACAAGATAAAAATACATGCAAATATACTCATTGCAGGAGTTTATAAGAGTAAAAACTGAAAACCACCTAAATATCCTTCAATATGATTTGATTTATATATGTATATATAATTTATAAATGATATATTTGAATCATATATACAAATAAGGATAAAGGACCAAATCTGGCCCAGTGCCTACTTTTGTAAATAAAGTTTAATTGGATCACACACACACTCATTCATTTACATATTGGCTATGGCTTTTGAGCTGAAAGATCTAATTGAGTAGCTTTAACAGAGGCAGTATGGTCACAAGACCTAAAGTGCATATCTGGCCCTTTAGAGAAAGATCACCAGCCCCTGCTCCGCTGATGCAGAATAATATGTATAGTAAATAAAATAAAAACTATAATTATACAAATACATATGTGGATGGGTATATAGATACATAGGTATACTAGTAAGAGTATCACAAGTGAACCCATTTTCACCTGTCTTGGTGGTTAAATACACTGGAATAACCAAATCATTGACCTGAACATAAATCATCAATATACAAATCACTGAAAAGATGCAAAGATGAACTCCAGTGCGGAGATATAGATTAGTGACATGCAACACTTGACTATTTAATCAGGGACACAGACTGTTTTTCCCTTAGATAGTTAAATTTTAAAAAGTGACAACAGCCAACACAACAATATCTGACTGGTGTGAATGAATCAAAATTATACCTATTTTTTGTCAGGTAGGCAAAAAATATATACTTTGTGCCACAGAATTTTAGTAATTAGTTTAGTAATTAGTGTGCCATTAGAAAGGTTGAAAATCACTGATACAGATGTTAGAACTGATTCTAAACTCACTTATTAAGTGAGCAACATTCTATTTTATTTCATTTCTCTTATAGTTTTTGTTTTGTTTTGTTTTATTTTTGTTTTTTGATTCTTTTTTTTGGTGACTTGCTTCTTTCCCTTAGAAGTTAAATTGTAAAAAAAAAAACATACATTTTTGGATTAATATATTAAGTAAATGTTAAATATGTATGCCAGAATGTACAATGGAATATTTAACTTAAAAGGAGACATAGTCTTCTAGTTAATATTTTATTCAAGTTCTATTAAAATAATTAAAGTAAAAATTAAAGTGAAATTCACAGAAATATAGATGTATGTGGCTGAATAATCACATAATTGAATGCAGTAACTTTTTTATAATCACTGATACAGTTGGAGCTACTGCAATTTATTTGATACACTTTTGTTTCAGCCAAATTGCTGCCAAAACAATTTGGAGTGGTTGAGTTCAAAAATGGAAAAGTAAATTAATGCAACCTTGTATTTTAAGTCATTCAAGATCAAGAACACTTTATTTACTCATATGTAGTCCCCTCTTTTATGTTTCCCCTTCCAGATTTTAGAAGGAAATATTTGACATTTCTCTCCACAAAGTTTCTTTCCTTGTGGGCTATTACATCAACTGAAGCAGCAGGAGAGCCTCTGAAGATGTGGAAAAGCGGTTGAGCAAGCACAGATGACCCTTGTTTGCGTAGAGTAAATGGTTTACCTCTGTATTCAATAGTTGTAGAAAATTTCCAGCAGGAAAATTATGCTTTAAATTGGTAGTCTTCAAATTATGTCCCTAGAACACAACAGTTCTGTGGTGGTGCTTCGGAAGCTGTTCAAAATTTGTTTCTTAAAAATACTTTTATTGGTGCGGGCCCGCACAAACCCAAAGGCTGCTGGTTCAATACCCAGTCAAGGCACATAACCAGGTTGCAAGCCAGGCCCCCAGCCAGGTCTTTAGCTGGAGGCAGGTGAAAGGCAACCATACATTGATGTTTCTCTCCCTTTCTTCCTCTCTTCCTGCCCTCCTCTCTAAAATAATGAATAAAATCTTTAAAAATAAGAAAAGTAAAAATACATACATATTTTTAAACTTTTTAAGTTGGTAATTAAAATCAAGCATATGCCTGTGAAATTCTATATCAAACTCTGGTACACTGTAGTTATCACACACATTTTTTTAAGCTCCTCCCTCATTTTTGGGCAGATTCTTATTTTTGTTGTATTTTTTTCCATTACCTTATATGCTCCTTCCCTGCAATCACCACACTGTCCATGTCCATGAGTTCTTTTTCTTCTTTTGCTCAATGCACCCCCTCCACCCAATAGAGCTGTCAGCCTGACTTTAAAATAAGACTTCTTTCACAGTGGCTGCACCAAAATGTATTCCCACCAACAATGCAAAAGGGTTCCCCCTTTTCCACATCTTCCCCAGCACTTGTCAATTTATTGATGACGGCCATTGTGACAGGTGTGAAGTTGATATCTTGTTGGGGTTTTACCATTTGTCACAGCGTGGAGTAAGCATCAGAGATTTCATTAGTATGTGGAATCAAATGAACAAAATGAACAAACAAAATAGAGACAAGACTCAGAGAGCAGAAGGACAGCTCTGTGCTGGGTTGGGGAGTGGAGGGATTGAGCAACAGAGAAAAAATACTCATGGACACAGACAACAGTGAGCGGGGGAGAGGAGGAGGTGAGAGGGGGTAGTGGAGGGTATAAGGAGGTTAAATGGTAATGGAAGGAGACTTCGGGTGGTGAACATACAGTATAGTGTACAGATGACATGTTGTGAAATAATGTACCTCCAACCTGTTTAATTTTGTTAACCAGTGTCACCCCAATAAATTCTCTATAAAGGAAAAAATAAAATAAAATAAAGGTCTCCTCCCCAACTCTGCATATCCTTGGTAATTGGAAATGTGCCTTTACTTGGGAAAAGTATGCTTCTGCACTGCTTTCTTTTCTTTTTTAAAATTTAATCTATAAAGGGTTTTTTCCCCTTACTACTTAAGCCCCTTATATCCCTCTTCCCCCAGCAATCACCAACACTGCTGTCCATGCGTCCTTTCTATATTCTGCTCAACCCCTCCAGCTCCTAATCACCCCCCAACTGGCTGTCATTTGCTCTCCATCTATGAGTCTGTCTCTGCACTGCTTTATTTTCAGCTCAGGTTGATGTATATTGATTCCTATAGAACTTGAAGTTGAGTACAGATTAGTTACAAAGGTATGCCAGCCACTTTTCTGTAGGCTCTCTCCTCCATTAAAAAAACAAAAAACAAACAAACAAACAAACAAAAAATCAAAAAGCCCTGCATTCTTCTGGGCATCACTTTCCATGTTGACTGTTAGGAGTCACTGAAGCAGCAGCTGAGAGCTGGTCTGAGACCCCCAGGCCTGCATAGGCCTCCATCAGAGCTCTGGGGTCATGCTACTTCTCCCGCCGCTCCACCTGCGCACCTGAGAAAGATGCTTTAAGGGTCAGGGCCCTGAAGGGCACGTGCATCATCAGCTCCCCACAAGCTCTTGCCACAGATCAACAGTCAGATGAGCAATAATAAGCAAATTCCAAACATAGCGTAATGTAGGTGGTTTGATGTTAATTGTGAATTCCGAAGGCTTCCAATCATAGATTCATATTCAGAACAAGGAATGTCAAAAGTTATTTTTAACAATTTAACCCCGAATCAAAAAATTCTTTTTAATTGGTTTTAAGTTTCCAGATCAGCTTGATTGCACAGCAAACTGGGAGGACAAAGTGAGCAACTAAAAATTGCCATTTGCAAATGATTGTTACATTTGGATGAAGACTGGATTTTCTCAGTATTGCTCCATCTTTCTAAAACTTTTTGGATTGTTTTCCTCCCACTGACTCCTTTGATACCTTTCCTTATCCTCATTTTCCTGAATTCCGAATATACTGTCGACATGATGAAAGAAATATAGCTTTAGGAATGGTAAAACCTTGAGGCTTTTAGGTTGTTTATCTTTTCAGAAGCTAGTTTCCTTAGCAGCAAACCAAGATGATTGTGAGGATGGATTAAATTAGGTAATTATGTAAGTAACCTAGCAAAATAAATGTTATCACCTTTTTTCTTTCATTAAATACTGGCCCACACTGGTCCCTACCTATGCTTATGTGAAGTAAGAAATGTAATAAGAATCAAGCCATGGTGATATCGGTGTCTTCTATGAAGCAGAGGTATGTTACATAAATTTCCAATTAAGGAGAAAATAAACAGCACTTAAAACACCCCTCCACCCTCCAGAAGTTTATATGCTAAGGAATAATTGCATAAGAAGCTTTCATTAGATTATTTTATCAACAATCTTGTCATGTTCTCTTAATTAAATGGTATAATCATAATCATTTAGGAAAGTATGCAAGGGCAATAACATTAAAAAAAAAAAAAAAAAGACACTGATCCCTGAGCTCCTCTTGTACTTACCAGCTGAGCAGGAGTGAGCTCAAAAAAAAAAGGACAAATAGGTGTTAGGTTCTTGATGTTGCTAGAAATTCATGTGACTCTACTCTAAACAGAGAGGTAAAGCCCAAGGTATTTGTCCACTTAAGTGGTTTCAGTATCCTCCTGGTGTTTATTTAGACTAAATTTTCAAGGTTCAAACTGCTTAGGTCAAATGTAAATGTGGTTGGTTTTGACTAATACAAAGTCTTGTGGCCATGTACCCACAATGCATTGAAAGTTCAAAAACCAAAAGGATGGCTGGTTATGAAGAACATGGGTAAACTAGTGAGTGAAAAATTTTTATAACAGCTTACATCATAGCCATAATATAATCATTATTCCATTTTCACAGTTTTTGAGCATAAAATATCAACATAAGAAAGCAAAAAATATATATATGCATTGATCTAGTTCATACTACATATGTACCTGTGTGTGTATATAACATTCCATCCTTTGTCTCTCTGTCTGTCTGTCTCACACACACACACACACACACACACACACACACACCATTACATACTAGAATTTTTTATCACTGTGGTTCTATTGTCCAGGATGGATATAGAAAGAGAAGTGAGAGATTGAGAATGGAAAGAGAATTAAAACACACTGTAAATAAATGGAGTCTTGTTTACAGCAATTCCTTAACATTTGTTTCATAACAGTTGTTTCCATGTTCAGCCCACACCAGCTGTTCCCCAAACATTGAGTTTGTAAAACTAATATGCTTTGCACCAACACAATTCTTCATGAAAATGTTTAACACATTGTAATTTTTGTCTTATTACTGCTCTTGTTCTGACTACATCCAGCTCATCCCAAATTTCAATAGAATGTTGAGGAAGTAGCTATTTTTGTGAAATGGAAAAAATGGTTTATATATTTCAAAACTATAAGGTGGCTGATGAACAAGATTTGCTAAAAAATGTTTCCAGCACCAGGATTGTGTTTAGCCTTTAAATACCACTGTGAATGTTGAGCCAGAAGTATTATTAAAAAATGTCATCTTTTTAAGTGAGTTTAGTATTAATATTGATACGAATTTCTTCGTGCTCTTGATTTTGCATTTCAATAAGGATGTAAATGTTGGCAAGCACTGCTATTGACAATTGATAAAATTAGGCAAACAATGTTTTTGCAGCCTTTGAGTAAATACTGCATGCTAATGAATTCCAAAATGTTTTCTGTGTTCCTGTAGGAGCTGAATTTGTGTAGGTGGACAGAGCCATAGATGTGCTTTTCTGAGCCTGTTATACTCAGATCTCTGCAGAGCTGTTTGCCTCCTAATTAGCAATTTGGTAGTTTTGTCATGAGCTCTGAGGCCCTCCAAAGATCATTTATATAATGACATCTTTTGAGAGCAAGTCTCTCTAGAACTTTTTGAAGGTAATAATTATTTCATATATTTGTTCTGTAGCCACTGTGATGTTTTCAAAAGCTTCCTGCTAATTTTTCAGTCTAAGTTTAATGCCACAGGTTTGTTCTTCAGTTGTAATGAAATGGTTTGGGCCATAAAGAGACATCCTTTTTGAAACAGATTTTTAAAACATCTAACAACACTCACTGAGCTAATGATTCCTTTACAATCCTGCCCTTAGACTTTCCAAAACCCAAATGAAAAGGAAGTAGAAAGGAGTTAATAGTAGTTTACAAATGCCCTAAGTCTTCCTAAACCTACACTCAATACCCAGCATGGTTTCTTACCATCAAGGAATGCATCAATATAAATTATTTTGAATGTTCATAAAAATGAAAAATTATGTTCTACTGAGGGACATTCTGAAAAAGTGATTTAAAAGAAGAAAAAGGAGACTTCAAGTAAATTTAGTGGTGTTTTTAGTTTTGTCTTAAAAGCAGTATATTCATATTCTGATTAGTTTGACCATAGCCTCGATGCAAAATATAACTTGCCAGGCATAAAGATTCTTCCTAAGTAGAACTAATTAAGATTAAATTTTAAAACAAAAGTAAGAGACTACCACCATATCAATGGTCTCCCAATCTTTATGACTGTAAAAACATTATACACCTCCAGTATATGTATATGAAATATTTAAGAAATCCATACGTATTCTACCTATTTGTAAATACTCTGTGTTACAAAATTTGCACAAAGTAGAACACTTAAAAGGCTAAGATAAAAATAAACATAAATAGATGTTTGGACTGTCAATCTCTGAAGAGTAGAATCTCTGCTTTGGAGAACACTGGTCCATAAGAGCAGCAGACATATGCAGCCGGGTCTTGCTTTAATGGCTCCAGATACATAACTCATCATCCTTATGACAACCTTCTAAAAGGAGACTGTTACCATCTTCATTTTACAGATGAGGAATCTAAAGCTTGAAGGAGTTAAATGATTTGCTTAAAATCATACAGCAAGATAGTGGTAGAGCTGAGGTTCAAACCCAGGAAGTATGGTCCAGAGTGTGGACACTCACCACCATGCTGTACAGACTAAAGCAACTTATTGGCCACAATCCATACTTCCCATGCACCCTCTCAGCCTTTCATATCACTTCATTTCCTCCCTTACCAGTGACCTTATACTACATTGCATGATTTTTAAGATTAATAACATACCTACTTAACATCAAAAACAAGTTAAAAATAAGAAAGTAAAGGTGCTTTCTATAATAGAAGAGTATGTTACTTTATTTACCTTGATTCTACTCAACTGCATTCCAGCTACCTCTCCCAGTGATATCTTTAGAGCAAGCATCAATCAAAAGATCTCCTGGCCCTGGCTGGTGGCACAGTGGATAAGGGGCCGGCCTGTGAACCCAAAAGTTGCTGGTTCAATTCCCAGCCAGGGCACATAACCAGGTTGTAAGCCAGGTCTCCAGCCAGATCCATAGCTGGAGGCAGGTGAAAGGCAACCATACATTGATGTCTCTCTCCCTCTCTGCCTCTCTCCTTTCCCCTCTCTCTGAAAAATAATAAATAAAATCTTAAAAAAAAAAAAAAAAAGATCCCCTGATAAGAACAGAATATCAATTGTTTTTACATTCATTAATTAGATCAACTCCATTACCAAATAGTAAAGGTATTAGTGTAAATTATTTTCTTTGAACTACTTTTTGGGGGTATAGTATAAATCCCCAGTTTCATTACTTGAAATAAAGAAAAAAAGAGGTCCTTAATTGCTTATAGGTAATATTGTGAGATACAATTCAAGAGAAAAGTAAAATTCTGTTGAATATGGAATCTCTTGTAATCTCAAGTGGGTCTATAAAATATTTGTTTTTGTAAATACTTCATATACAGAAAACTATGACTAATTGGTCACACTCATTTACAGTAAGAGTACAAATGAGGGTACTTAGAGGAACCTTAATGGATAATTAATAACAGGCCAACAGCAATTTAGAACAGGCCGAAAGCAAGTCATGGTCACAGAGTTCAAGTACAGTTAAGAAAGACACATTGTTGATCCAAAATTGTGATTGGCATCTGGTAGGTGCTCGATAAATAATTAGACCTGGCCCTGAGGTTATATAAGGAGTTAGATGATCCTTTCTATTCCATTATAGGATATAGCTATCATTAATAACATTGTTATTAACCTCCATCTGAGATTTTCCAAAGCTTCATCCTCTAAATCAGTGCAGCTATCGGCCACTTGAAGAGAAGAAAAACCCTCTAAAAATTCTCCCTACACACCACCAACCACACCTTAAAGAGCAAATAATTTGGAAATAGTTTTCCTGACTTAGACAGAGGATCTCTGCTCCTGGTGTAGTTTGGCCTTGCTCTTCCCAGATAAGGTGTTCCAGGATTAGTTCATAATAGCTGTTTCCCATTTTCTGTATTATGAATTTTTAAATAACATTTTTCTTAGCAGGAAAGACATCTTTAAAGGACAAACTATTAAAGAGACTTAGTGCATTTACCTTGAAGCTTGACAGGTATGTATTTATTTCAAATAGTACATTCTTAAAAAGATTTTATACATTATTTTTAGAGAAAAGGGCAGGGAGGGAGAGGGGAAGAAAGAGAGAGAAACATCAATGTATGGTTGCCTTTCACCTGCCTCCAGCTGGGGACCTGGCTGGAGACCTGGCCTGCAACCTGGTTATGTGCCCTGGCTGGGAATCGAACCAGCGACCCTTGGTTTCACAGGCTGGTGCCAATCCACTGAGCCACCAGCCAGGGCCATCAAATGGAACATTTTCACAGGGAAAAAAATCTAGGTACTTACTCAGAAAAATCATTTTATTCATGCTTTTCCCTTCTCTTTTTGAATCAATGCTCTCCATTACTTACTCTTAACATGATTAAAATTTTATAAGTTATGAATTCACACAAATTTAATCAGACCCAAAGGTTTTCCTCAGCCTTTTCTTTCCCACCATCTCATTTCCTATGCACATTATCATTTTTCCTTATATGTAATTACCAAATGCTTTCTTCATTGAATAATTGCATTTCTGTGCCTAAGACTTCTGAGCTACAGGAATACTTGGCTCTCCTGTATTTTCTCCTTTTCTTTTAATCCCTCCTTAGCTTTAAAACAGGAAGAAAACTAACTATTGTTTCTATGCTATAACCAAAACTAATTGTTCCTAAATACCAGTACTTATACCACTGCTGTTATAAAGTTTATACCATCTGTAAAAAAGTGATAAACATAAGGTACACACACACACACACACACACACACACATATATATCCCCCCTACTGGTATAAAGGTGCCAGCTGAAAAGACCTTTTGTAGGGGAAGCTTTATCATTTAACCTGAAATTATGTTTTCATACTTTTAAAATATTAAAATATCCTGATTCTTATATATTAATGAAAATGGTAGATAAAACTTTTAAAAATATTTTTTATTTGTCTACACTCAAAAAAATTGTTTTGATTTTCAAAATTTTGGAGAGAAATTTTCCTAGGCTTTGAAATCAAAATCTAGGAACAACCGATCTAAATTGACTTGATTCTTCTTTGTTAGCCTTTTTGTAATGCAATCCCTTTGTTACATGCACTTAATATGTTATGTACTTAAATGTAACAGATGCCATTCCATTGACTCCATTCCCTTCAACAGTCATACCACAGAAATAGAAAAATCAGAATATGTCTGTTGTTTTAACCTACGCAATGCCCAGACTGTATCAGGTATAGATAGGTGCCTAATAAATACTGTCAAATGCTGATATTAGAAGATCTTGTTTCCATTTAAAAAATACTGTAGAAAATTTATTTAGTTGATGGCATTATCTTTTTCAATCGGTGTGTTTCACTGTCTGCAAATGTCAAAATGAGGTTGCTAGCCAGTTAGTAATAATTCAGAAGATGGTATGTAAGAAGGTGACTATTATGTCCAACAATCAACAGTAATGTATTCTCAGGGATTATGGCTAAGCTACCTCTCCTTATTTATTACAGTTAGACAAAGCACCTCTGAAAACCTAATGCAACTGCTAAATCAATTTAATTTGAATTTAATTTGCATGCTAAAAACCCTGAATTTTACTTCTAGTTCTATTAGTAAGTAATTGTGTGACCCTGGATAGATTACCTCACCACCCTGAATCTTAGTGTTTTTTATTATTGTTGAAATGATTACAGATGTCCTCCATTTAGTCTACCTTTGCTCCCCTCCACCCAGCCCCCACTCCTGCCTTCATGGCATTATTATCTGTATCCATGGGTTATGCATGTATGCATATGTGTTCTTTGGCTAATCTCCTCCAGCCAAAGAACCCCCAATAACCCCCAATTTTAACTTTTTTGGTTTTTTAAAAAATTTTACTGTTGTTGTATTACATCCATCCCCTTTTTGCTCCCCTCTGGCCCCCTCCCCACCCACCCATTAACTTTTTTGTTCTTAAAAGACAAGCCTGAATTAGATGATTTCTGAAATCCTTTGCAACTCTAACATTAAATGAGTCTGAGATTCACTGACCCTAAAAGATAGCAAATGTTTGTTATTTTGCTTTTGTACCTAGAAATAATCTGTTCAAAGGAAATCCTACCATTTGCAGTAACATGATTAAATCTGAAAGACATTAGGCTAAACGAGACACAGAAAAGTATTACATGATTCCACTTATGTGTGAATTCTAAGAATGTTGAGCTCAAAATCAGATAGGAGAATCACGGTTGCCAAAGGATGGAGAGAGAGGGAAATAAGAAGATATTGGTCACAGGGTAACACATTACATTATACGGCCTAACTTCTTGAGAACTAAAGTATAGTATGATGGCAATAATTAACAATATATATTATACATATACTTAAATTTTTCTAAATGGTAAGTCTTAAATCTTTTTAAAACACTTCTACACAAGCCACTATGTAGAGATGACATAAGATATTTAGCTTCAGGATAGATCTGGTCAAGAGGGCAGCATAGACAGGCGTGGCTTGCCTCTTCACAGAGCCACATCAAAATTACAACTAAAATATAGAAGAACCATCAGCCAGCACTGTCAGGAACTGAGGTGAATGGAAGTCAGAAAACTATGGAATTTTTTAAAAAACACATTTACCAGGATAAGTAGGAGGGGCTCAGAGATAGAACAGGCTGGTCTCTCACCCATGAGTGGTGGATAAAAATTTGGGAGGGATGTTACAGGAGTGAGGAGTGCCAGCCCGAGGTCAGGCCCCGCAGCCCAGGATTCCAGTACTAGGAAGACAAGTAGCCACAATTTCTGACTGCAAAAACCAGTAGAGATTGAGTCAGTGGAAGAAACTGCTAGAGCCCCAAGCAGTTCCTCTTAAAGAACCCACACATGGACTCACCCACTCAGACTCACTCCCTCTGAGCTCCAGCACCAGGGCAGCAGCTTGAAGGCACCAGTGGTGTACAGGGAGAAACTGAAGTGTCTCATATCAAGGCCACCTGAGGTCATTTTCTCTTTTTTAAACCCTCTCTGCATAGAGGCAGCAAGCTAAGGCTAAATCAACCTGGCTAACACTGTTTGATCTGCCTTGGAGATCCTCAGAGACTCCATCCCACCCAATTTATAGGCACACCCAAGCTGCTTTTCCATATGAATGGCTGGTCTTGGCTCAAGTTTCAAGCTTGGCAACTTCTTAAATCCTATCAAACAAGCAACAGCTGGCCTCATTGAGCCCCAGGCCCAGCACTGTAAGCAAGCAGCTTAGATTCCTATCTTGGCTTCACCTGGGAATCTCAAAACCAGCACAAGTAGCAACCATCTCAGATTGCTTTATAGCTCAGGCAGGGTTCCCCACACAAAACATAAGTGGGGTGTCCCAGCCAGTACCGGGACACCCCAGGACCACCACACACAGTGGACAGCTACATAATACATCAGAGCACCACCACCCTGCCCCTGCACAACTGATCCTCCACAGAGGGCAGAAGTTGGTGGTCAGCGGTCACAGCCAGTCCTTGCAGCCAACTGGCCTGGGTAAATCTCTCCTACTGATCTACCAACAGCAACCAAGGCTCACCGACAAGAGAAGGGTGTATTCAGCCACACAAAAGGTGCACCTCTAATACTCAGCTTGGGTGATAGAGGAATCTGTGCCATTGGACCCTACAGGACACCTATTACATTAGGAGTCCAAGCAGCTCTACCTAATACACAGAAACAATCACAGGGAGGCTGACAAATTGAGGAGGCAAAGAAATATAGCCCAAATAAAAGAACAGAACAAAACTCCCCAAAAAGAACTAAATGAAATGGAGATAGCCACCCTATCAGATGCAGAGTTCAAAACACTGGTGATCAGGATGTTCAGCAAAATGATTGAGTACAGCCACAAAATAAAGGAAGACATGAAGGTTATACAAAGTGAAGTAAAGAAAAATATATATACAGGGAACCAACAGAGAGGGGAAGGAAGCCAGGATTCAAATCAACTTGGAACAAAGGAAAGAAATAAATACTCTCCCAGAACAAAAAGAAAAACCAAGAATTGAAAAAAAGGAGAAGATTAGGAACCTCTGGAACAACTTTAAATGTACCAACATCCAAATCATAGGGGTGCCAGAAGAAGAGGAAAAGCAAGAAATTAAAAACCTATTTGAATAAGTAATGAAAGAAAACTTCCTTAATTCGGTGAAGTCCAGGAAGCACAGAATTCTGAACAAGTTGGACTCAAAGAGGACCATGCGAAGACACTTCATAATTAAAATGCCAAATGTTAAAGATAAAGAGACAATCTTAAAAGCAGCTAAAAAACAGACTAATCTTTATGTAGGTTACTCTCTACATAAGACTATCAGCTGATTTCTCTAAAGAAACTTTGCAGGCAAGAAGGGACTGGCAAGAAATAGTTAAAGTGATGAAAAGAGAGGACCTAGAACCTAGATTACTCTATCCAGCAAAGCCATCATTTAGACTGGAAGGGCAGATAAAGTGCTTCCCAGGTGAGGTAAAGCTAAAGGAGTCCATCATCAACAATCTATTATATGAAATGTTAAAGGGACTTAAGAAAAAGAAGATCCAAACTATGAAGAGTAAAATGATAACAAACTCACATCTATCAACAAATAAATCTAAAAATGCAAAAACAGATTAAGCAAACAAATAGAATAGGAACAGAATTATAGGTATGGGGATCATTTGGAAGGTTATCAGCTGGGATGGGGAAGGGAGAGAGAAGGGGAAATGGTTCAGGAATCAAGAAGCATAATTGGTAGGAACAAAATAGACAGGAAAATGTTAGAAATAGTATAGGAAAGGGTGAAACTAAAAAACTTATATGCACAACCTATGTTATGCATGTAAGGACATGAACTAAGGTAGGAGGGAATGCTGGAGGAAGGGGGGGGTACTACCAGGTGCAGGAGGGCAAACAAACAAACAAACAAAAAAAAATAGGACAACTGCAACAGCATAATCAATAAAATATACTTAAAAAAGTACTTAGCTTCATTGGTGATCTTTTCAATGCTATATATAGAAATCAACATCAAGTTGTACATTGTCACCATATACAACTCCTATATTAAAATAAAGTTATTTTTAAATAATGAAGAAAAAACTTCAGATTCTACAAGTTTACTTGAATAAGCAGAGCTACGATCTGGAATTATGGAATCAACAGTTCCAAATCCTGGTATTAAAGCCTCCTGGAATGGCCCTAATTATCTCACTGGTTTTAGCATAATTTTTTAAATGCCATCAAAGTAAACTCAGTGTGAAATCTCTTTAAGAAAAACATGGCACAGAATAATTTTAGAAGGAGAGTTTTTGCAAAATAGAAGATAGGGTATTCAAATTTTTGAGTGACTTGGGATCACTGCAATTAGACAACTCCTACAAGAGCAGAACAGTAATACAGCTATGAATGCAGTCTCTGGTGATTTACTGCTTGACTCATCCAAAATCGTGCCCTTCCCATTCCAGTTAAAATGTTATCTCCCATCAAAATATGACATCCAAAAACAACATGCCAGTAACCAGGCCTTGGGGAACTGCCATGAATATCATTCAAATTAATTCTGAATGACATTTTGGTAAATCACCTCTTGAAGTCAGGAAGGGAACATTTTCAAAGCACTTGAACAGTGCCAAAATAGTAAGGAGCAAAAGTATATTTATCACACAGGAGGTGAAGTGCCAGGAGACTCTAAGGCCACATCATCTCAAACGGAACATGAGTAATGGATCTTCATCAACAATATTGATTAAGTAACACCCACTCTACACATAGTATAGCAGGTAATATGGTAGATGATAGATAGATAAATAGATAATTGATAGAAACAGGAATGTTTATGTGTATTCATTCATATTTTAGAAAGATAGCTCAATAGTTTTAATAAAATTAATTCTCAATAATTCCCAATAAAATTAAGTGCAAGGCTTTGGAATCAGCAAGAATCTATTTACAAACATGGGCTCTGCCACTTATCAGCTGTTGGGCTTTAAGGAATTTAATTTCTCTAAGCCTCAGTTTTCTGCACTGTAAAAGCAGATGATAAAGCACATTTTTTAAAGGTTTTTTATTTATTATTTTCAGGGAGGTAGGGAGGGAGAGAGACATCAATGTAAGGTTGCCTTTCACCTGTCTCCAGCTGAGGACCTGGCTGGAGACCCGGTTTGCAACCTGACTGGGAATCGAACCAGCAGCCTTTGGGTTCGAAGGCCGGTGCTTTATCCACTGTGCCACCAGCCAGGGCTAAAACACATATTTTACCTGCCCAATTGCAGGACTAAATGAGATGATCATGTATAGTGTTCAGCACAATGCTGGGCATAAACTAATAAAAGTTAGCTGTTGTTACTATATGTTTATAAAATAGTTAAAACTTAAACCCTGTGCAACTTCATTTCAAATAGGACCAATTACGTAATGGCCTAGAATTGTATTTACAGTTCTATTCGTATATATAACCCTTTCAGAGCGAGAAAGCTAGTACTCGTATTTATTGAGCATTTACTATGCCAGGCACCATGTTGGATCCTTTGCCAATATTTACACTCATGAGCTCATTTAATCTTCTTGTCACTAAGAAACTAAGGTTCAGAAAGTTTATAACATTTCACTCAAGGAAATACAGCTAATAGTTGTCAAAGCCAAAATTTGTCTTCATAGCCAATTAATCTAATTCTATATCTTAGACAGCAAAGCTATTAATTGAGTCTGTCCCTCTCTCAAGTCTCCGCCCTTCCTCCCCCATCTCACTGACATTGCCCTAGTTCTACTAGATCTTCATCCCTCGTTACCTTAACTATTATAATAATGACAGAAACAGGCTCTTATCCAGCATTTCTTTATCCCAATCCATCCCTATTTCCAGATGCCAGAATAAACGTTCTGAAGTTCAGCTTCATGTGCAGTATCCTGTTTCGAATCAATGATTCCCCCTGGTGAGTGAATGAAGTCCAATTACATCGGACTTTCCTTCCATATTCTCAGCAACTAGGAGTCAATCCTTCTTTTCACCCTGTTTCCCAGGTTAGTGCTGCATTTTGGAAGCTCCGGCTGACCTGGATTACTCATGGCTTCCTGGGAAGGGCCCGACTACCCTGGGCAACCTTCACTGCCTTCAACAGCTTCCTGCTGACCCTTCTGCCCCAAATCTCCCCTCACCCAGACTCATCAGACCCTCACCCATATTTTGGGGCTCAACACCAATGTCATTTCATTAACCAAGCTTTTTCTGATCTTTTAGCATGATCATTCCCTCATCTCACCATCCACAGCACTTTATTTTTGCCTCCATTGCAGTACTTCTCATTTTCTGCCACATAATGTTAGGCTGTCATTGTCTTGAATGTAGACACCAAGTCTTATTTGTTAAGCATCCCAGCGATTTGAACGTAGCAGAAGTTACAACCAACACTTACATATCACTTATTATATTTCAAGCATTCTTTTACATGTATTAACTCAACCCACGTGACAAACCTATGAGATAGGTGTGGCGGGCAGCCTCTAGGATGGCTAGCAATAATTTTCACCTCCTAGTATTCACACCGGTTTGTAATCAGCTCTCCTAGAGTATGGGTTGGGTGTAGGAATTTGATTCTAATGAACACAATATGGCAAAAATGACAGGATGTCACTTCTGAGGTTAACTTACAAAAACACCGTGGCCTCCTTGTGCATCCTCTTGTTTATTTTCTGGAGGAGACAGGGTGTCCTGTCATGAGCTGTGTCATGAAGAGGCTCACGTGGTAAAAAACAGAGAGAAGCTCTGGCCAACACCCGGAGAGGCCCTGAGACCTTTGCCCAACAGCCCATGGAGAACTGACCCTTGCAATGAGCCACACGAGCCTGGAAGCAGACGCCAGCATGCTTGTGGATGAGATCATAGCCCTACATGATGCTCTGAACTCAGCCTTCTAAGAGTTCTTGAAGCAGAGAGACTCAGCTGAGCCAATTCAAGATTCTTAACTCAGTTCTGTGGTTATTTGTTATGCAGCAATAGACAATAAGTACAGTAAGTGTTATTCTAGTTTTCAGACAAGAGCACTGATTCTTAGGTATGTAGTCAATGACTGACACTTCAAATCAGGACTGTATACCTCCAGAGTCCACTTCCTATACACAAAGCCAGGGTACCTCTTAAATAAAGTTTTTCCCTTAAATTGGATGATTGACCCTTAATTTTTTGAGTAACTTTAACTCAAACAATTACGAGTTGACTGTAAAAGAGTTTAGAGTATGGCAATTCAGAATTGTACCAGTGGATGTCTGTTGATATCAGACAGGCTTAAATTAAACATAGTTACTTCAAAATGTATGTTTATGTCCCCCTTTCTCTGTAAAACTTGGGTCTCCTGTGCAGCTTTACTGATGTGTACATACACTTCCATTTGGAAGCTCCGTTTCCGTCCATTTATATTTAAAGCTTATCCCACATTTGGTACAAAGTGTGGTGAGGCTGAAAGATGCTTTGGAAGGCCACTGACCTAGACTGAGGTCCCCAATTCCTGCCAGTGTGATGTCAGGCAGCTGAGGTTAGGGCCACCTCTTCTGAGCCACAGCGACCACTAGTGTACGATGGAAACAGGAGCAGTCACGGTCCTCATAGAGGTCCAGGTTTCCTTTCTGATGTCATTTAATCACTTAGGCAGTGTCTGTCTGGTCATGTTCTCTTTAAGGCCTTCCTTGCTCAAATCCCATGGGTTTAACAAGGTGTTCCTTCGCCACAAAAGTGAGAATGCCCTGCTCCTCTTCAGAATTCCTCTAGCAATGATCTGTCCTACTCATGTGATACACAATGATTACAGTATCTGCTAAGAGGCAAGAAGATATCATAATATCTTTACAATAGGCAATTAAGTTACTCATTCACAAAGTCTTTCTTGAACACTATGTATAAGGCCTGCACTTTAGTGATGAGGGACTCCCTGATACAGGGTCCTGAATAAGGAGGGTAACCAGTAAGTATCTGTGGAATTAATCATTGAACACTCTATATTATACCATTTCACTACTACAGGGGAAATAAGGATTCTTTTATGATATATTTTGAAAATAACTGTTCTGGGATGGTTCATAGAATCTAAGTAGGACGATGGCTGAGCTGACTTACTGTAGCCGTATCTCATTGTGGAACGTGGTCTGTATTAGGCGGGCTGGGTGGTGCTCCCATCTGCATTCATCTTCGAGTCTGAACAGAAACATTTGGAACTACACTTCCCATAAGGTCGAGGCCCTTTCATAGGTCCTTACTGCCCTGTAAGAGGCATTCTCACAGGTTGAGGTTCATTCACCAGTGGCAACTGCTGGCAGGAAACAGATTATGTGAGGTGCAGCCTGCCTTTGAGGGCTGAGAATTTCTACTGAGAATCACCCATGACGGTGCTGAGTGTAGCTGGGGTCATTAGCTGCAGCTTCCCTGTGATCCCTGTGTCGTTGGATTTCCTGGAATAGTTCCTGCTAGGTCTCCTGACTTCAACCTCCTGGAATTTCCAAATGCTGTATTAGCTTCCAAGTGCATACAGAAGAATTTCTAATTTCTAACCCAAATACCCTAGTGGCTTCTATTTTCCTGATTGAACTCAGACTTATAGACTATGCTATGATCTGGAAATTTCAGAGCAATAATACTGTCATACATTAAACATAAAATCATTCTCCAATAGAAAATGCCTCTCAATTTCTTTTTCCTATAACTTACAGAATTACAATATTAAAAACTTCAGGCCCTGGCTGGTGTGGCTCAGTGGATTGGTGCCGACCTGCCAACCCAAAGGTCGCTGGTTTGATTCCCAGCCAGAGCACCTAACCAGCTTGCAAGCCAGGTTGTAAGCCAGGTTGTAAGCCAGGTTCTTAGTTGGAGGCAGGTGAAAGACAACCTTACATTGATCCTTCTCTCCCTTTCTTCCTCCTTCCCTGACCTTTTCTCTGAAAATAATGAATAAAATCTTTTTTAAAAAAGTGCTTGTAATAGCGTATTCCACTATATACTATATATATATATATATATATATATATATATATATATATATATAGTATATATAATATAGTATTCCACTATAATAAACATGGTTACTATGTTTGGATTATTATTTTCATTATCATTTTAACCTGGTGACAGCAGATGGCAAGATGGCCAGTATCTGGAATCCCCAAATTCTCACCTAACTGGTGCCTGCTGCCACCAAGTCCTGATAGTAAAATCTCATTGCACAGGGGGGTCTCCAGGCAAGAATACACCATACATCAGTCTCTTACCTTAGAAAATTTGACAGTACCCATTAGATGGTTTCTTCTTTCTCTTCTCCCCTAAGCCTAGACTACAGCAGGAAAGCCCCTGCCCAGCCCCTTTTCCGTAGCTCCCACACTCAGTTCTCTCTCTCATAACTGTGACATGACCTTAACACAAAACTAAGGCTTAAAAATATATTCAGGTATGCGAAACATTTATTAACCTTGTATTTATAGACCAAATATTCAACATGCATCAAACCCTTACAAATCTCCAGAGAGAAACATTTTTAATACCCTCACTCCTGATTTTTTCTTTTTTTTAAAAAAAAGATAAAACTAGGCCCAGGAACATTGAAAACACTCAACTGGTGATAATAATGATACTTCCACTCCGAAAGTCGAGAGGCCCTACTCTGAACCACTGACATGTGCTCAGGTGCTTATATTGTCTGATGCTCTGATTCCCATGAGGGGACAATTGGTGGGCGGAGAAGCATTTTCTAAAATGCATGGAGTTATTACAATCCTTAATCTTTTCCCTTTGTCCACAAAAAAACTGCCTTTGTAGCTCAGTGTGTCTATCGTGCATACATTTTTTTCCTTAACGGGAAAAAGAGGTTGGGTATTTTTTAAAAAGTGAGGAGTCATTGGAGGATGCCATCAATTTGTTCTGTGAAGCAGGCCGAGCTGTGTGACAGTCAGAGACGTAGATTGATGCAAAGATGTGAAGTGTGACTTTTTTGACTGCCACGCTGGATAAGATGGATGGATTTTGGAACACATCCCAGGAAGCTGAGACACTCATGTGGTCAAGTGTTGGTCTCCCTGCTCAGATTTGACTTGCCGTCTCCGCAGCCGTTGGATTTTGCCAGCGTAGACACAGCATCGTGTCTTTGCAAACACAGTTGCTTGGACGCCGTCTGCAAGACCCTGCTTTGGGCCTAGTGCTCTGAGCTATTGTTTCCTGAGAAATTAATGGACATTCTCACATTCTACCTGTGTTAATTGAGCTATTTTCACGCCTGCTAATGTGTCAGTTACCCAGGACCGAGTTCTCACTTACATCCTCTGTGTTGGATATGCATATAAATGGGAAAAATCCAGGGACTCGCTGCCAAAATCCAGATAGCCTGCTACTCAGGAAATGAGAAGAGCTAGCATTTGAGGAAATTATACTTCCAGAAAGAAATGCACAGGATTCATGTTTTCAGGAGTAAGCTAGTGTGAGATCACCTAAATACTCTACTACATAAAAGATCTGATCCTGAGTAAGTAAGTCACTTGGCTTATCTATAATGAGTTCCTTACCTTGCCTTAAATAGGGACAATAATATTTTTCTATGCTCTGGAGTTATTTCACTCTAACATCACCATGGAGCAAAATGTAGGAAAATAAGAGTGAGTCTGGGCTCCCATCCAAAGGTGTTTAGTTAATAAATTACCCCAAGTACTTGGTTATAAGAAAATTCCACTCATCTGTTGCAGTAGATGCTCCCTTAGCAGAAGCAAATGGGAAAAGGGGAAAAAAAAAAAAAAAGCAAGTCAAATTAACTCCAAAGGAAGTGAAACTGGGAGATAGTTAAAACATTTCTAAGCATTTCCTTTTTTCTTTTTTTCTTTTTTTTTAAAATTTTATTGTTGTTGTATTACATCCATCCCTTTTTTGCTCCCCTCTGTCCCCCTCCCCACCCACCCTTTCCCCCCAAAGGCATTTCCTTTTAAGTTAAAATATATGAATGTGCATCATGTCACCAATATGCTGATGAGGAACCACATAACTTTCATATCTGTGGAGGCCTGTACCTTGAGTCTGGGTTCCCTCTGCTGATTGGTGTTTATTTCTCCAGCATAAACCACGTCCGTAATGCATTCTCTGACAGCTCTAGCCAGACTTCATTCAATTTACAGCAATCTGTGTAAGATATCCTTATAGATTTTTATGTATTTATTGGTCTCACCCAAATCTAATTCTACATGTTTTTAGGAACAACTTTAAAATGCTCTTTCAAAGCGTTCCATTTAGTTGTCACAGAAACCTAACTTGCTTAACTTTCTTTTTTCCACTCATACTTCTTAGGTATAAAATGTAATTCGGGCTGTAAGTAACTTTATGTAGTTGAAAAGAGAAGTACAAATGGCACATGTGAACTTAGGAACAAACACAACTGACCCTTGATAAGCATGTAACTAGCCTTCCGAAGCAGAGTTTGTGGGATCCCTGGTGAACAACCTGCTAGCCACTGGCACTCCATGTACCGTGGTCACCCGTCAGCATATTCTATGAAAGGGACAGAAAGCTGATTAATCTAACAACTTGATTGTGTATTTCTTCACACCTACTCCAATAACATGCATACACGACCTGCTGTCTTTTGTTGTGTAGAGTTACATTATCTGGCACTTTCCTTGACCTTAAATGCATAAGGGGAAAACTGCCTCCTTGTAATAAACCTCAAAAACTCAAAACACAGCTGAAAATGTACATTTTTTAAAATTATGAATCATTCAAGCTATTTACATAACAGTGAGCTAGCACGTTTTACTATCTGAAGAATTGCTAGCCATTTAAAATATACCTTATATAAAATATCCAAGATTATTATACTGTTTCCAGAACAAAGGGGGAAAGGATTGGAATGTAACTAGAATTGCATATCGACCTTTCTCTCAGGCCTAAAGAATAAAAGATATTTTTCTATTTTTACTTGTTATCTTCATAGGTTGAAGACAACAAATGCACCATAACTTTCAAAAGGTGTCAGACTGTACTAGTTTTTCTTTTTAGTGCAGTGTCTGTGTAACACACACTGGGTGTTTCAGGAAAACAGCTTACCCTTCCCAAGTGATACCTTCCAGGTAGCCTCCCTGTTCCTATTGGAATTCCAGGACATAGCTGTCTCATGAGTGCTTAACGCAAAATCAGATGAATCAGTTGGATGGGGTGGAGAACTGAAGACATTTATTGAGAAGCTGCCATGTGGAAGAAATCATGTTCAGGATATTGACTAATGTCTGCAAAACCTTGAGGCAGTCACTTAAAAACCTGCCATTCTCATTGATAAGACATGGCCTATTTAAAATCTTTTTTTGCTAAAAAAAAATTGTGAAAAGGGAACCCTTGAGGCTATCATTTTGAATACTTCTCAACATATGATAAAGAACTAACTGTCTTACAATCTCTGGGGATTGTGGAAATTTTTATTTTGTTGACATGGAGGATGACATGACCACCAAAACATTTTCCCACTTCACTCGTCATGTTTTTATAATCAGGAATTATTTTATATAGGTACTTTGCATAAGGACTTAATATAGAATGCAAGTTGATCGAAAATCAGCAAGTGAGGTAAAAACTTACACTTGAACATGACATTTCTAACATGACATGTATTTATCTGTTTAAAACTTCTTGCTATGCACAACATAAAATCAGTTTGTCATAACCTTAAAGCATTCTTTTCTGATCCTGAAAGCTCCAGAATAAATTGCCATTCTTTTTCATAAAAATGAAAATGGAATTTTTTTCTTAGAAAAGATGAATTACCTAGCTTGACAGAGGGTAATTAGCATACCCAATGCAAGTTAAGAGAATGGGTTGACAAGCACAAAGAAGTCTAAGAAAACACATGCACATTTTGCATGTGTCTTAATACCTAAATGATTAAAAACATTACTATATATGTTAATTGCCACCATCTTCAACACAACCCTATTGGAAGACAATATTAAGTTGTGGAAAACCATACACCTTTAATTATTGGCCTATTCTATAAACAAGTTTAATTAGAACCTTACAACAGCAAGGGACAAAAGCTTAGTTCATTAGGGACCAACTAACTGTAAAGGGCAGATAAAAACCTTTTGTCTGATCCAGATGTACCTCCCGAGCACCATCAGAGAGCACCAGGCAGCACACTAATCAGCAATAAGAGGTGTTCTCATTATGAAGCTTATAAAGCATAAACCAGGTCACCACAAGCTTTGAAGGTACTGATCATCAATTATTTCGCTAATTGTTTGTTCTGTTTGCATGTCTCAGGGTAAAAGGGAAAAGCCACTGAAGCAAAAAAGAGTCACCAATAATTGCTACCGCAGTGACAGTTGATTTTTATTATCTCATTATTTATGATTTGTTTTGTTGCGCATATGTGACTTTAAGTCTACTGTATTAATATATACGCAAGAAACCTACTGTGTAACACTTGCAAAAGAATTACACAAATTAATCAGCAAACCCAGGCATAGAATCTGCCCTGCAAAGTCCTGCAAGACTGTTAACTCTGTGTGTGAGCCCACACGTGCACATGTCTGTATGTGTGTGTGAGTACGTGCATGTGCATGTGTGTGAGTTCAAGAGCCCTCACTTACAGCACATGGGGTTTCTGCTGTCGGAGAAGTGCTATGTAACATGTCACAGCATAAGCTGCCAAATTTTCTCTGACCATTAATGGCCATTTTGTTTTCAAAAATCGCAAGATTTTCTGACCGACCTGGAAAGTGGATTGAACCTCCTTTTAAAACAGCAACAAGGCCCTGGCTGGTAGCCCAGTGGATAAGGCGCCGGCCTGCAAACCCAAAGGTCGCAGGTTCGATTCCCCAGCCTGGGCACATAACCAGGTTGCAAACCAGGTCTCCAGTCAGGTCTGTGGCTGGAGGCAGGTGAAAAGCAACCATACATTGAAATAAATAAAATAAAATAAAATAAAATAAAATAAAACAGCAACAAAAACTTGAGGATAATTATCAAGTTAAAATTAACATGAGGCAAGGGACCTGGAATGTCATAAAGTTCTGGAATAAGATTGAATTTTCTCCATCGTAACCATGAAGAGATAAGAGGTATGTTCAGGTGAAGGCATCGCTTGCTAGAGTTTCAGGAGTCATTGGTACAAAGAACAGCTATTTCTGGCCATCTTTAGTGAGGCCACACTGCTATTTTATTTTCCTTCTATTCATTAATGTCCCATTATCGGATTAAACATTTCCTAAAACTAAGGGTTATATATATTACTATTTATCAAACTGAAAACAGTGAAAACACTGTAATAAAGCCTGTTTTTAAATGTGTGTAGAGAGCTTCACATTTAGACATTTTAAGAGTTGAGGAAACTGATGGAAGTTAGTATTTATGTATTTAGTGTGCCAAAGAAATTACTAATTACTATTTTCTTTACATCAGGCTTTCAAAAAGTCAAGAGAGAAAAAAAAAAAACCTTTCTCTGTGGAAGAGGTCTTCCATTCCCTGTCCCCTCCACCTGCCCTTCCTGACTTAAGGTTGCAACAAATATAAAAGGGTCTTGATTTTGCAGAACTAAGTTCCTTATATAAAACTGAAGCAAATACCACTAGTTGTTTTTGTCCAGAAGAAATAAAAGTAAACAATTAATGTTGAATTAAATGTCAGTCAATTCTAGTAACTAAACAAAGCCCATGCCTTTCACATTGCGATCACCTTTCTCTGCGCAAACTCTGTTGTCAGGACTAAATGAATATGAGAATATTTCTTGTTCCAAAAAAGGTAAAGCCCAATTCGCCTTCTAAACAGAAAAAAAGGTTATTAAAAGATACCAGTTTCCTTGCAAAATTAACACAAGGAAACGAGTTAAGTACTTTGTAGGAGAAAAGATTTCAGGTAACTGCACCTGTACTGTGGAAAATTACTCTTCAATTATACATAGTAATTAGAGTTGTTGTTTAACTGTTATAAAAACCTGCAGTGTGCTAGAAGGTGCATGCAACTCATGCAAAGATTCTGTCATTGGAGGTAGGTGAGGGAAGATGATTTGAGATAGAAAGTAGAATAAAAGAGAAACCTGCTGGAGAACAGGTCTTTGTATGGCAGTTAACTGACAGACAGTGAGAAACTATTCGAATTCACCTGTTGATCACTTACAATGTATCTATGATGGTAATAAAATTACTGAGATTTATATGTCACTAAAATCTCCTTATTGAAAATCACTGATGCACTGGTGCTGATAATGATCCAGTTATTAAAGGTCAATATATCACCTTAAATTTGGGTTTGGGGATTCTGCCCAGTGTGACTTTAAAATTAGTTTCTATGAGACCAAAGTAAAGGATTTAAGGCATGTTCTGGTTATTGGATAGGTAAAAGGAGAATATTAACCTAATAGTTTTTAGATACTACTTAGTGGAAAACTCTTTATTCCTAACACATTATCAAATGATTCAACTGACACTGAATAATAATGACTCAGGCTGAAACAGCTTCATTCCATGTCAGTTCTCTTATTTGCCTCCTTAGTGTGATAAATTGACACAAGTTTGAAACATTTCATTTTTGGTAGACTTAACAATTCTCCCTGATAATATAAATGGTATTAAAATCATAACTATGACTACAAAAATGAGTAAAGTATGATTAAGGTCATCGTTACGATATCCATATTCCACAAAATCTGTTAAGAGAGCAAGAGTGCTTCTCTCTGTCTTATTTCTTCTGCATTTCTGCCATCATCATTGTCCTCAAAAATAATAAAATGAATTTATCAAGCCACTTCTATATGGCTGTTGTAATAGATACAGAACTGAGCACAAGTTTGGTTTAGTATTAGTTTAAAATCATCAAATCATAACTATCAATCGCAATTGATAAAATATAGACTCCATGAACTCTAGCCTTTCTCTTTCACTCAAATCCCTCTCGGATGACTTGTAAACTAAACATTTGTTTCTGGGAGGATTGTTGTACATGGCTCTCTCCACTTCATGACATCAGTGACTGAGTGGCACCCCGTACAAGCTTCCATTTGCAAGTAGTGGGCGCTGTTAATTGTTGATACCTATGTGAAACCCACATTGCATGCTTTATCTTATTTTAAGACTTGTAATTGAGGTGTCTGTTTTCTGCCTTCATTTCATAGCCTTTCAGTAAGATAGGAAGCACAATTTAAAAATATCACCTCCCTCAGGACCAATTGTGTCTGAGATCCCCCACTGAAGTCAATAGATGCTTTGTGTACACTCAGCCTGGACTCATAATGAGCAGAGTTTATGAGAATCCTACATCCCAAGGATGACTAGCGCTGAGTCTTCAAGACCATTCATCATGTTCATTGGAGAAGGGAGACCCTTTATGTGCTCTCTCATTTCAAATAGGTACACAATTAAAGGGAGAATTATTCCTCCCAGTGGCAATCACTTTCTTAACAAAGGGCACGTTGAGCGGCCATCTCCTCTCATTGCCAGATGGTCTGTGTGCCCATGCAAGGGAAGGCAGTCCCAGTGAATATCCTACTTTTTGCCTCAGAGCTGCTGTCTCTATTACTTCCCTGCTGGCAGAAAGGAAAAGAAAATCCTCCTTACAGGTTTGTATACTGCATTATTTAACTTTCTCTGTAAACTCTGAGTCAATAAAAAATAAAACTGGTACATTTTAGGTTGTTTGTCCAATAATTATGTTCAGATGAATATTTTAAAATGCTCAAAATCCAAGATTAGGGGCCCATAATTAGAACTGTCTGCAATAGCTTGGATGCAATGAAAGTTATGATGAAATAAAGAAAAAGCTTTCATCCTAAGTAGTATGCTTCTTATCAATTTTCATCAAATATACCCACATAGCACAGTGCTTATAGCAGTTGGTAAGATGCAGTCAATAGTAGAATTCTTTGCTCTGACAATGTCGTTAAACTCAACATAATGAATTCTCATTGTGTACCAAACATAATTAAACTGAAAGTTGTTCTTGACCACACTTGTGGACAAAATCCCCCTGCCCTGCCTACCCACAGGCGAGAGCATGGGCTTCTTTGCTAGACAGCAATCTATACGAGAGAAAGAAAGGGTTGTACGAGAAAGAGGGTATTGAAGGAAACCAGCCAACGATATTGTCTGTGCTAGTAAGGATAGGCTAGGCTATGCTGCAGTAGCCAACCACCTCAGAAGTTGGAGAGATAATATGGTAACAGTTTGCATTTACACTTTATATGTGGGTTGTATTGCTCTCCTAAACAGCTGTTCTCCAAGAGTTCACTCAGTGATCTGAGCAACCTCCTTCTTACAGCTATGCCATCTGAAACTCTTGTCTTCCAAGGTCACTGAAGGGAGGAAGGAGAAAGGGAGAAGAGGAGCTCTTAAATGACCAGCAGGAACATATATATGTTCCACTCAGGAGCCCCAATGTGTTTAGATATCCTTCACAGAATACCTATACATTTTAGCTGAAATAATTTACTTACAGTGCTTATCATGGTACCTAGCACATAGTAATTACATAATAAATGTTCTTTCTCAAACAGTTATTGATTAAGAAAATGAGAGCACAATACACAAGCACCCAGTTCTCTTCATTCAGGTATTTGAATAGAGATAGAACAAGGTAGTAGGAATCCTTCCTTTTTAATCTTCAGGAGTAGAATGAGGCATGAACTTGACAAACAATTAAAAGATGTTGGATAGGACTTGCTGGGCTTTCCACTGTGGCCAGTTTAAAGAATAAGGGCACAATTAACTGAGAGATAAAAGGATTTAAATAAGGAATAGGTCATTAAACCGGAAGGTAGCAAAGCTGCGAATACCTAGGAGTAAACAAAATCTTGAGGCAAGAGTATATCACCATGAACCACCTATTGGGGACACAGTTAAATGACAGAAGCTAACAGTATGGCAGGCCACAGCAAGCAGAATGGAAGCAAGAGGATAGACTTCAGTGAACAAAGACTTCATTAGATAGGTTTTATTTATCCTGGGATCACGTTTTAAAATAGAATACTTATTCAGCTTTTCTCTGAAATCCTATTTTTAGAAATAGAGAATTTTGAAAATGTGAATGAGCACCCATAAAATAAAAACGTATCCTTAATACTCTGAGACAGCCACTATTTATAGTCCAGGAATCAAGTTTTCTATACACAGGAGTCATGTCTGTTTTGTTCATTGAATTTTCCTGTGCTTGGCAGAGGGCTTGGCAGATGGGAGCCATGCAATAAATATTTGTTAAATAACAAAGAGCTTATAAGGCAAATTTTCTTCCTCAGTGTTTCCAAATGTGAAATTGGAATTATGCTGTATCTGTTGATCTCAAGCACCAGTTTCAGTTTCCTTCCTTCCTTTTGTTTTCATGTTTAATCAGTATAGCCCCTGAAAAAATTTTTTCAACATGAGTTTATGGATACTCAAACACCAGTTCATTAAATTTCATTGCATATTGTCATATTATATATTAAATTAATTTTTCTAGACCCAAACTCATCTAATTGCAAGCTCTCTTATAAATTTGTGACATATATTCTTACCTTCTTGTTGGTACTTATGATATATTTTATGTAATAATTCTGTAAAGCATTTAACAAATTATAGCCTTTTAGATGTTCATCTCTTCTAATTTAGGTTGAAAGGTACACTTGAAAATATTATCTCATTGATCAAAAACAAGGAAAGGGGAAAAGAAAAGAATTCTTATTTCCTTAGAAAAGTTCAGGTATTCTAACACTAATACAAACCTACAATGGGAAATCACCAATGGAAAGCTATAGATGACTAGTATATAAACCAAAGTCTCAGTTTTGTTGTAGGTGTTTCTTATGACAAGAAAACAAATCAGAAAGAGAGACTGAAGGAGAAAGTAAAAATAATAAATAAAAACATTAGTTTCATCATAATTCCGTTTACTTTGTATTCTAAATTTCATCTCCTTTAGACAATGATATGTACTTTTATCCAAGGCTCAAATGAAAACTGTGAAAGTTCTTGAAGATATTTCTAACATGAACAAAATCAGAGACTGTCTCAGAAAATTATACCCTTTCAAGATGAAGCATCTGCAGAGGACTGGGTTATGTACTTGAAATAAATGAAACCAAAAGCTTGAAGGCTTGAATCTCTTCCACTAGTTTTTTGTAAGAAGATAATTTCATTTTGCACAACTCAGACAAGTGCGATTTGGTAGTTCATAATGTGATGCTACATTGTCCTTGCTTTGTTGCAAGCCTCCTTTTTGTCATTTAAAAATAGTTATCAATTTGATTAAAAGACGTAATCATATAATATAATGCAAAACATCCTAAATCAATAGAGAACTAGATGTAGTCCCTGACATTCTAAAAAACATTTCAAACATTTTCATGAGGTTAGTATTCAATACTATCACCTCAATTATTCTGGTGAAGCAACTAAATGATAGGAAAATTAAGCTTCAGTAGTCGCTGCTGTTACTATTAAATTTTACCTTTAATTAAAATAAATTACTTAAGTAACTCATGATTATTACATTTTTAAAAAGAAAGAAAATATATAATTAAATATATAATTAAAGTAAAATTACTGAAATTTCATCACCTAGGGATAGAAAGTGCTATAATTTCGCATTCTTTCCCTTAATTACATATACATGTGTTTTTTAATAAAAAATAATAGATTGTATATTACATATTATTCTCTAGTTCAAATATATTTAAAAATAATATATACACATAGATGTAGATAAATAGATAAGAAAAGAGAGAGACAAGGAGAGGGAGAATATCCTTCTGTGGCAAAATTTGAGATTTATGTCATTTCAACGATAGTATGGTATTCTAAAAAAGGGTTGTAGCATAATTTATTTGCCAGTCCCATGTTGCTAGCTATTCAGGGCACTACCATGAGTTTCTATTACAAATAATGCTGTGGTAAATATGATACTGCTTTGTGCCTATATCCAATTTTTTCCTTATATTAACTTCCTAAAAGCAGAACTGTTATATCAAATTATCTTAGGGTTTTTGATAATACTGCCAAATTGCATCCCAGAAGGATGGTATCATGTATATTCTTACCAAAAGTAAATGAGAATATTTATGACCTTACATTTATATCAGTTATAATTCCTCCTTTTTAACAGATAATGACAGAATGGTATGTCATTTCTAATCAGTGGCAAATTAAGATACAAAAGTTGTTTTTTCTTTAAGATTTAAAAAATTTATTATTTGTAGAAGCAGGGGAAGGCAGAGAGGCAGAGAAGGAGAGAGAAATCAATGTATGGTTGCCTTTCACCTGCCTCCAGCTATGGAGCTGGCTGGAGACCTGGCTTGCAACCTGGTTATGTGCCCTGGTTGGGAATTGAACCAGCAGCCTTTGGGTTCACAGGCCAGCGCCTTATCCACTGTGCCACCAGCCAGGGCAAGATACAGAAGTTTGGTTTTTTTCTTTTTTTGGCTTCTCCATTTCCTTTATTCTTCTTCACATCTCCCTGTCTATTTAGTAACTACCAATTTGTACTTTTTTTCCCTTTCACATCCAGACAATTCACCATTTAATTACTTCCTTCTGTCAGTTTCTCAAATCATATTAATACAAAGTTTTCATTATTTCAAAATGCCTAAGTTAATTCATTTGTTTAAAGAATTATTCTTTTAAGTAATATGAATTGCAATATTACCCAACACATGCAAAAATACAAATTTCTAAAATGTATGTGCAAAAATACAAATGCATACATATTTTTATACATATTTAAAGTACATACTAGATCTTGAAGAGTTGATACAAAAAGTTTTAAATATGCCAATAGCTTATATAAATAATAGTATTTTAGATATACTGTAGCAACTAAGCAGTTTTTTTTCTTCTTTAATACTTACTTTACTCTGGATACAGAAGTTTTATTTTTTTAATTTTATTGTTGTATTACATCCATCCCCTTTTTGCTCCCCTCTGTCCCCCTCCCCACCCACCCATTCCCCCCAAAGTCAACCCCACCTGTTGTCCATGTCCATGGTTCCTTTATACTAGGTTCTTGTCTAAGCTGCTCCCCTTTCTTGCCTCTGCCTTCCCCCTACCCCCAACCCCTTTCCCACTGACCACTGAAGGCCTATTCCTTATATTCATATATTTGGTTCTGCTTTGCTTATTGTTAGCTTTGCTCATTATTGTCCGGTAATGGGTGAGATCATATGATATTCGTCCTTCACTGACTGGCTTATTTCACTAAGCATAATACTCTCCAGTTCCATCCATGTTGTTGCAAAGGGTACAAGTTCCTTCTTTCTTTCTGCTATATAGAATTCCATTGTGTAAATGGACCAAAGTTTTTTGATCCAATCATCCACTGATGGGCACTTAGGCTGTTTCCAGCACTTGGCTATTGTAAATAGTGCTGCT
>PVIW01003104.1:122104-182894 GCA_004026585.1 Noctilio leporinus | reverse complement strand
AAAAAAAAAAAAAAAAAAAAAAAAAAAAAAAAAAAAAAAAAAGGTCACATTCCTGGGAGAGGTTAAAGCTGCAATAAAGTGTTGGTTTGCTGGCACCAAAATGGTGACTCCATTTTGGGCCTGTTTGCTTTTTCACACTTTTAAAGTTTATTTCTAGTCATTCTATGTTCTTAATGCTTTTGGAAATGTTTTTTAAAGTACTTTTCCCTTTGTTCCTGACTGGCACTTAAAAATACAATTAGGCCCTGGCTGGTGGCATAGTGGATAAGGTGCCAGCCTATGAACCCAAAAGTTGCTGGTTCAATTCTCAGCCAGGGCACATAACCAGGTTGCAAGCCAGGTCTCCAGCCAGGTCTGTAGCTGGAGGCAGGTGAAAGGCAACCATACATTGATGTCTCTCTCCCTCTTTGCCTCTCTCCCTTCCTCTCTCTCTAAAAATAATAAATAAAATCTTTAAAAAAATACAATTAATGTTTTGATATTGAGCCTTCATATCTTGCCTCTTTGCTAAATTTAAATTCACTATTCTGGCTTTTGTTTTGATTTCTTTTGGGGGTTCTTAGACACAGTCATGTCAATTCAAATAAACAGGTTTATTTCCCACAGATTACTTTTTGTTTTTTTTTTTAATCCTCACCCAAGGACATTTTTTTTTTTTTTCCATTGCTTTTAGAGAAGAAGGAAAGGAGAGAGAGAAACATCAATGTGAAAGAGAAGTATCGATTGGTTGCCTCTATCATGTGCCTGGACCAGGAGTTGCATGCACCCCCAGACAGGAGCCAAACCTGAAACCTAGGTGTGTGCCCCGATTGGGAACTGAGCCTGCTATTCTTCCCTTATGGAATGGTGCCACATCAGTAGGGCTCCCATAGATTATCAGCTTTATTAATTGTCTATACATTAAAAATAATATTTTTATTATTTTTAGAGAGAGGGGAAGGGAGAGAGGCAGAGAGGGAGAGAGACATCAAAGTAAGGTTGCCTTTCACCTGCCTCCAGCTACGGACCTGGCTGGATACCTGGCTTGCAACCTGGTTATGTGCCCTGGCCGGGAGTTGAACCAGCGACCTTTGGGTTTGCAGGCTGGAGCCTTATCTATTGTGCTGCCAGCCAAGGCAATTTTTTATACATTGTTTCAGTGAGTTTTTAAAAAATAAAACACAATCAGAGATTAAACACACACCTACATATTTATTTTCCTCCTCCACCTTTCCTAAAGGTGTCTTTGGCTAAACTGAAGTGTTTAATTGATATGTAGTAAAATTTATACACCTCTACCTTAGTAACTTCTAGAATTTAGGCATTTTTAAAGAAAGTTTGCTTATATATTATTCTATAATTATGTTTCTAGATGTATTTTTGGTTCTAATATTTAGCTCTTACTATACTTGGAATTTAATTTTACGTAAGATGTAAGCTAGACATTTGATTTTTTCAGGTAAAAGTGTTGTGATATGGCAAGATGGTTTATTCATGTGGAAATCTTCCCTTGGGTTTCCAATTTTCCATCTCCCTCTGTCACACCATGGGAAAAGTCCAGCCTTGTTCTCATCAAGGGGCTTGTTCTCATCAAGGCCAAAACAAAGGCCAACGTCCAGAGTTTCTGCTTCCTATTACAGCTTAGCCCTTTGGAACCCCTGCAGTCTGCTGCGGGGCCCAGTCGCTGCTAGACCCACATGGTTGTGTGCTTCCAGGTGAGAGAATGGGCGAAGGCATGGTTCTGGTGCAGGGAGACGGGGTGGGGTGGGGGGTGGGGTGTTCCCCTGGGATTATAACCAGGAGCTTTTTGAAAATTACCAATTTCCCAAGCTTTTGCAGATTTTTTTGCTGAGTCACTCCCTAGTTAGAATGACAGGCCTCTATGGATAAGCACCTCATCCTGATCCCCCCCCCCCATCTGGTACTGGAGGGCAGACAGTGCATCTGGGGAGATTTCCTGTGCTTTTAAGATTAAGTCCTCTTGGCTGCAGTCCCCTGGAGTGTGTGAATGAGTCTGTAAAAGCGATAGCTTCCTCCAGGCAAGCAGGCTCATGCTCCCCAGTTTATCCAACTTGATGTGTAATTCCCTTTGCTCCCTCTATTTAATTATTAGCTAACTATCTGTGGTAATGGAAATATTCTAAGTTGTCAGGTTACTAAAAGGTCTTCTGTGTTAAATTGTCCCATCATTCTTGGCATAAAGGCTACATGTGATGATATATTAGTATTTGTTTAAGGTATAGTTGGATTGTTTGCTAGGGTATTGTTTAGGATTTTTGCATTTGCTTTTATGCGTGGAAATTGTTAAGATGCTGAGGAAGACAACCTGGAGACAGTACATGCCTTTGAACTTGATTTGTACCTGGACTTTAGTTAAAACTCATAATAGTCAACGTTTACATATCTAACCTGGCAGAGACATGATAATGGAATTGGACAAGAAGCTCTTAGGGATGAGCTGATGAAGTTATTTTCCCTGGGAATCCCTGGGGAGCTGTAAATGAAGGGTTGGCTCCAACAGAGAGACCCTCTAACACTTCCTTGGTAATAGAATTTGGGTCAAGAAACGAAATCTCCTTTGATCCAGGTATCTGTGAAAATGTCTGTATAAAAAGTTCCAACACAATGATGTCAGGTGGAAGATGACTTCTCTAAGAGTCGCTTCCCTTGCCACTTCCCGTTTCCCCTGTCCTCCTTTCCCTTCCCCCAGTAAACTCATGGCTTAATTCCACAGCCGTCTCCGGGTGTGATTTCTCCGAGCAAGGCTGACCTTACAGAAATGACCTCTAGTTCTTTTTCTATCATGAAAGCTGATGCCTTTGGAAGAGAATATCTCTGACTATCTTTTCATTTTCTCTTTGGTTAATAATCTCTTTAATCTTTTCTTTCTTTCTTTCTTTTTTTTTTCTTTGGACTTGATTTGTAGGCAAATTTTCCTCCCAGGAAATTACCAATTTCTCTTAGTCTTTTCTCTCTACCCTCTCTTCTCTCCATTTGCCTCCCTCTCCTTCCCTCACCTGCTTGATCAGATTATCCTCTTTGCCTGGAGTGTTTCTTCTTAGATAGATAGGTGATCAGACTTCAAGGTATGCTTTAAACAGCAGCATTCTTTTCTTTTCTTTGGATCTTTCCTGACAGTCCGACTCTTTCTGTGCTGAGTTAGATTTTTCCCAGTCAGTATCCTTGCCTGTTCTCTGATGGTATGTCACATGTAGAGACTGTGTCCCTTATTTTTGTACCCTGGGCATAGCACACTGAAGTCCTAATTGATGATGAGGACTGGGCTGGGTGAGAATTGATTTATGGTCTTGGGACCTAGTAGTAGATGTCATTGTTTATCAGATAGCCTGGCATCTCCCTGTGTGACCGCCACCTATGTGGCTTCCCCCTGTAAGTATATGCCCCTACTGTATTGAACTCAAGAGTGACCATGTGACTTGGTTTGCCTATGTGGGAGTAGTCAGTAGTCGGAGTGTCACTTTGGGTAGAAATATAAATAAATAAATAAAATATTTATTTATTTATTTAGAATGTATTTTTATAGAGAGGGGGAGGAAGGGAGAAAGAGAGGGAGAGAAACATCAATGTGTGGTCTGCTCTCCCACGTCCCCAGCTGGCTTGGCCTGTAGCCTAGGCATGTGCCCTGACTGGGAATCGAACCAGCGACACTTGGGTTCATAGGCCGGTGCTCAATGCGCTGAGCCACACCAGCCAGGCTGGGTAGAATTTTTAAGAGCTGGAGCGTGGCTCTCTCTACCACTCCCACTGGCTACATTCCAACTAGAGGCTGTGCTGTTAGTCTCGCAGTCCTGGAGTGACGATGGCTTTGGGCACAATTACAGTTGACACGGGGCTGGAGTGAGATATAAACTTTCATGACTTAAAATCACTGAGATTTTTTTGGGGGGTAATATTTGCTACTACAGAATAACTTGGCCCTTCCTGACTTACTGATCCCTTTCTCCACTCTGAGGGTCCTGTCTTCTTCAGGGTGAACTTTAAAACCTGTGGATATCTGCTCACTCTTTTATTTTATTTTTTCTTTTTAGAGGGAAGAGAGGGAGAAAGAGAGGGAGAGAAACATCAATGTGTCGTGACCTCTCACTCACCCCCATATGGGGTCTTGGCTTGTAACCCAGGCATGTGCCCTGACTGGGAATTGAACCTGCAACCCTTTGGTTTTCAGGCCTGCTCTCTATCCACTGAGCCACATCAGCCAGAGCTCACTTTGTTTTTTCATTTAGGCATTTGTTCACTGGGCATTATTTTAGGTAATGGTGAACGATAAGGGCTTTGGAATGAAAATTTTGGATTCAAGGCTTGATTTGGACACTTGGTGGCACTTGTGTGATCTTCAGACAAGTAATGGACCTCTTGGGCCTTAATTTCCTCCTCAGTGAGGTGGAGATGTTAGTAGCATCTATCCCTTGCTGTGTTGTGAGGAT
This sequence comes from Noctilio leporinus, assembly GCA_004026585.1. Classification (NCBI taxonomy): domain Eukaryota; kingdom Metazoa; phylum Chordata; class Mammalia; order Chiroptera; family Noctilionidae; genus Noctilio; species Noctilio leporinus. The sequence goes on along the minus strand of PVIW01003104.1, from coordinate 178,470 downwards.
TCATAGAGCTCTGCATTTAATATAGTCCTTGTTTTATAAATGTTAGCTGTAAATACTGGCATCAGTGCAAAGAAGAGGACTGTATTTATCAGCTTAGGCTAAGTTGTACTGCAGTTACACATGACTCTTAAATCTCAGTAACCACAAACAATCTAACCTTAAACCCAGTCTTATCCCTCCTCCTTTGTAGGTCAGCTTTAGCTCAGCACCGTGACCTTTTACAGTCACAGGCAGGCCCCTTCTGGGAAACACGCTGCTCTCAGAAACATGAGAGATGGTGGAATCATGCAGTGCTTAGAAGTGGCATGTTATTTTCACTCACATTTCATTGTCTAAGGCAAGACCTGATGTCACAGCAGGAAGTATAGTCCTTTTAAACAGAGAAACAAATAATTGGGAAAAGGGATAAAATTGACCACAAAAGACTATTTTAGTCTAATCACGAGGAGTAGCAAAACCACTGAGATAGATGCATTTCTTCTTACAGGAAGCTCCCATTCTAGTACAAATAGTCACATAAGTAGAAAAATTGCAAGATTTTTTTTTGTGATTAAAGTGGGATGCCCAGTTTGAACAGAGGAGTGAGTGACCATCTCTGCCTATGGTGTTAGGGGATAAATGAAAAGAGCTTCCTAGGGGAACCCTAGCAAGTCCAGAAGGGACCTTGGCAGTAGCAGGACTACAGCCATTTGGGCTGAGATCCTGGACATGGTGTCTGAGTTGCTTCTGAAGGTGGGATAGCTCCTAACACCACCTGACTCCTCTGGGGCCCTGTGAGCCTCTAGAGGACTTTGGAGGCAGAGATGTGCATCGCTAATAAGGCCAGTGGTATACACATGCAGAAAAGAAGGTGGGGGCCGGGGTGGGTATCTTTATGGAGTAACTGAGATCTGGAGCCCTATCGAGGGTAAGAAAAAGTCAATTTAGAGCCCCCAAACCCCTCAGTACAGGGACACAGGGGATAGGACACAGCTAGATCCATGGGCCAGGGGGGTCAGGAGCTGAGTTCTGAATATCCCAGTTGATTTGGAAGAAGACATTCCGAGACCCTTTCCCACAGGCGTTATGCTGCATCTTCTCTTTGACTAGGGCTCCAAGTGGCAGAGGTTGATCCAAGATAGAGCTTGTATATGAAGTGCAGGGGTCGGGGGAGGGAATTGTAAATTTTGTCACATAAGGGAGGGTGGCAGGAGGCAGACTTGAGGGCCTGCAGCTGCAAAGAAATGAGGCAAAAATAAATAAATAAATAGATAACCCGAGGAGCCCCCGAGGACTGAGAGCTGGTGATTCGAATGATGAGCTGTGAGAGGACAGGATCTTGCACTGAGGATCCTTGCTGAGGAGGCGTGGGCTTAGGACCTCCAATAAAGACCTGGCAGTGTCAAATCACTTCTGTATTCCACAGGTCCTGGCTTCATGGAAACCAGGTGGGCTTCTGCAAGGAAAGCTCGGAGAAGCCCAGGCAGCAGAAATCAGTCTCGGGATGAAATAACTTCTCCCTGGCTTGATGGCAGAATTCCAAGCCAAACACTGGGCTCACTTGGGGGCCTTGAGGTTGCCTGATCCTTCGGCCTGGGGACAGCAGGACTCGGAGGACACTTCGCCTTTGGAGAACAAGGAAGATATGCAGACCATGGCTCAAAATCATAAGGCAGAAGGTGAGAGTTGTGGAGAGTTTAGAGGTGAATGGAGGGAGCAAGACTCTGGGTGCAGCTGAAAATGCTCGAGTGGCCGCAGCTGAATAAAGAGACAACCTCCTCCACCCTTGAGCTCAGAGGAGCTACCCTGGGAGCATTACAGGTGGGCTAGTGTCTCAGAGCTTCTTCTTCCCATAGGTTCGCCTGCTAATAATACTGACTGGCTCCAAGAAAAAGAGGGAAAGGCTGAAATATTGGTGAGTTGGGGTTGCTTTTTTTTTTCTCTTTTTTTCTTTTTTCTTTTTTCTAAAATGCTGGCTTGTTTTCCAGAGAATGGGCATGCTGTACATTCTCTTTCTTGGGAAGGGAAAAGGCAATCAACATTTAGGCAGGTTCAATCCTGTGTCAGATACTGTATTAGTCACTTAATAACGATTCCTGCATTTATGTTTTATTTTCTTTGTTGAAACATATACACAATCAATGTTTCTCTCTCACTTAGATGTCTCTCTCTTTTTTTTTCTCTCTAAAAATAAATAAAAATATATATCTCCAAGATTAATAGTTAAGTGGCCAGGAAGCTTTAAAACATAAGGGATATTTTTGAAGACCTCAGATTATTAAACATTTAAAAAATGTTTTAAAAAGATTTTGTTTATTTTTAGAGAGATAAAGAGGGGAAAAAGAGAGGGAGAGAAACATCAGTGTGTGAGAGGTACATCAAGCAGTTGTGTCTCGTATGCCCCTATCTAGGGACCTGGCCCACAACCCAAGTGTGAGCCCTGACCAGAAGTCAAACTGGCTGGCGACCCTTCGGTTCACCGGCTGGCCAGCACTCAATCCACTGAGCTACACCAGCCAGGGCTATTAAAACTTTTAAATGTACTATTAAACTTTACATCCACATTTTCTAATGATACTATCTTTTGCACTTTTTACTTTTTTACTATTGACATTTTTGAACGTATGTAGAAGTAGAAAGCATAGTAATAATAGCGCCTTAAGTAGCATCATCCAGCTTGAACAGTCACCTACAATGACCAATCCTATTTGATTTCTGGCCTTACCATGTTCCTCACTGGGTTATTTTAGACAAGTCTTAATTTTTCTTAATTCTTTTTTTTTTTTTTTTTTAAAGATTTTATTTATTATTTCCAGAGAGAGAGGAAGGGAGAGAGGCAGAGGGGAGAGAATCAATGTATGGTTGCGTTTCACCTGCCTCCAGCCACAGACCTGGCTGGAGACCTGGTTTGCAACCTGGTTATGTGCCCTGGCTGGGGAATCGAACCTACGACCTTTGGGTTCGCAGGCCGGCGCCTTAACCACTGTGCTACCAGCCAGGGTCTAATTTTTCTTTATTCTTAAAAAGCATTGGTAGGAGGGCGCTGGCCAGGTGGCTCAATTGGTTGCAGCATTGTCCCATGCACCAAAAGGTTGCAGATTTGAGTCCCTGCTCAGGGCACATTTGGGAGGCAGCTGATTGATGTTTGTCTCTCACATTGATGCTTCTCTTTTGCTTCCTCTCCCTTCTTCTCTCTCCAAAATCAATAATCATATCCTCGGGTGAGGATTAAGAAAGACAACAGTGGTTAGAGGGCAGTGGTGGTGGTAATTTTATTTATCTCAGGGAGAGAAAGTACGGCTTAGAGGGGTTTTCGATTTGTGCATGGCTATACTCATCTAGTCGGAAGTAGAGCCAGGATTTGAACTTAGTTTTCTCCGGCTCTCAAGCTCCTGCATCTTCCAATGCATTATATTTGCCTTTTGGACTCTATCTGCCACATAAATCCCTACTTAAAAATATGGGAGCACATTTTCTAGTCCCAAGGGACGGGTCTGTATCATTCGATGAATGACGCATGTAGAATGCTCTCTGTAAGTGTGGTGTTTCACCCCCCACCTCCACCCCCTTTTCCATCTCTCTCCTTTACCAGAAATTTGATGTATTCTTTCATGTGAATGGGGTGTGTGAGATTCTGCAAGCCAAAGTAATAGGTTTATAAGTAGACCATCCTTATCTTCAAGAAGCCTACAAGTTCTTTGGAAAAGAATCAAGACCCTGGCTGGTAGCACAGTGGATAAGGTGCCGGCCTGCAAACCCAAAGGTCGCAGGTTCGATTCCCCAGCCAGGGCACATTACCAGGTTGCAAACCAGGTCTCCAGTCAGGTCTGTGGCTGGAGGCAGGTGAAACACAACCATACATTGATGTCTCTCTCCCTCACTGCCTCTTTCCCTTCCCCTCTTTCTAAAAATAATGAAATAAAATCTTAAAAAAAAAAAAAAAGAATCATAGAAAAACAAGAAATGTCGATTCCCAGTCAGGGCACACAACCAGGTTACAAGCAAGGTCTCCAGCCAGGTCCTTAGCAGGTGAAAGGCAACCATACATTGATGTTTCTCTCCCTTTCTTCCTTCCTCCCTGCCCTTCTTTCTAAAAATAATGAATAAAATCTTAAAAAAAAAGAAAAGAAAAAAGAAAGAAAAAAACCAAGAAGTGGTGACAATAATAGTAATTGTTACCATAATGGTTGAAATGGTTGCATAATGGCGCAGTAAAAGCCACTACAAAGTGCCAGTGTAAAGCTTTCACATCACTGTCCGGCCACTCAGTTTACTGACAAGCTCACAGGACACAGGGGAGCACTTTTGGAATGTGTGAGGAACTCTGAGACTCTCACCCCAGTGAAACAACCAAAATGATTAAGAAATAAAAGATTCTGTTTATTTATATTTAGAGAGAGGGGGAAGGAGGGAGAAAGAGAGGGAGAGAAACATCAGTGTGTGGCTGCCTCTTGTGTGCCCCCCAGCTGAGGACCTGGCCCGCAGCCCCGTATGTACCAATAAGCTCTGTGTTGTTTGGAGAAGTCACACCAGGAGACCACTGTGGAATTAAGCCATGACTTTATTGGGGAAAGGAAAAAGGGAACAGGGAAAATGAGGAAGCAGCAAGGGAAAAGGCTTTAGAGAAGCCGTCTTCAACCTGACATCACCAGCAGAATGTCTGCTTTTTATACCGACATTCTCACAGATACCTGGACCAAAGTAGAGCTAGGTTCTTTACCCGCATTCCATTAGCAAGGGAGAGGGTCTATCTGAAGGAGCCAGTCCTTCATTAACATCTCCCCAGGGGTTCCCAGGGAAGATAACTTCATCAGCTCCTCCCTAAGAGTTTCCTGTCCACTTCCATTATCACACCCCTGCCAGGTTAGATATGTAAACATTGACTGTTAGAGTTTTAACTAAAGTCCAGGTACAATTAAAGTTCAAAGGAAGTACTACCTCCAGGTTGTGTGCCCCTGTATTCTAACAGTGCCCTGACTGGGAATCAAACCAGTAAACCTTTGGTTTGCAGGCCAGCACTTAATCCACTGAGCCACACCAGCCAGAGCTCAAAATGATTCCTACAAACCCATTAAACTCAACCATTTCAGGTTTCTGGAAATTGTCCTAAGGACATATTTCAAGTGGAGAAACATTTATTCCAGGAAATCTGCGAAGTCTCAGGGGCAACAGCAAGTCTGTGGCATTAGCCCCATAACCTGCGTCGTCTGCCCACTCGGCAGCTGTGTAATGAAAACCCTACTCCAAGTGGTACAGTCAAGAAGATGGGGCTCCACTGGCTTTGCTTGGAGGGGGGTAGAAGGAGGTTGAAACCTAAGGGTGCTCTTGAAAACAACGGAGATTTTGGTGGTGAGCCATTAGGCAGGTGCATGATTAGCAACAAGCGAAATGGAGGGAATCAGGGAAAGATAGAGCAGATAAGAGTCTCAAATAACTGGCCTTAGAATTACTCCTGTAAAAGGGCCTGACTTTCATTGAGTCAGACAGTGGAGCCATTTATTCCCTAAGACATGGTTGAAAACAGTAGAGCAATCAGCTAGTGATTGGCGGGGGGTGGGGGTGACACCAATAGAGGCGTGCCAGCCGGAATCTTCCCGGAGAGATGAGGGAGAGGTATGCAAAGACAGTCCTGCTAAACGACTGCCGTTTCTGGAGGGAGATGTTAACCCATTGTGAGAAATATGCTCACCCAGTTCATGAAACAAATGGACAATGAGGCCAGGAGTATAACGAAAGCAAGGTGTGTATTTGCATTCTTGCAAGATCGGGTGCCTGGTGGTATCTGATGGGCAGGCACACCGAAGTGGGAGAAACAGGTGAATCTGTCCCTGATGCAAGCAATCCCTCCCCATTTTCCCCGTTGGCTGAGTCACAGTCCGCTGCGATCATGTCTAAAGAGATGACTGAGCAGTTTAAACCCTAGCACAGGCAACTTTGGGCTTAAATCCCTCCTTTCCTTCTTCTCAGAGGTTTCTGTGACAGGCTACAGAAGTCCCTAGCCCTCCTTGCTGACTGTCACATCTTCACTTGTGTACCCTAGCCCTTCCTTGTTATTCTGTTTACTTAGAGACTTCCTGATTCACTTGCTGTCTGGCTTAGCCATTAATAATTATTCACTGTGGCTTAGCCTGGTTTGAGAGTCACTTCTCTCCCATGAGACCCAGAACTTCTCTTCCTCCCCAAAAAGACTACAAGCCAAAACTATGCCTGTGCCCCATTTCCTTATCTGTCCTTTAGCTGGTCACACAAACAGATCTCCCTTCTCTGTGGAATGTGCAGAGTCGCCATATTCTCGAAGCAACTCTCTCCTTTAGGATCTGGGGTGCTGTTCCCAGTCTCCATGTAGCAGCCCTGGAACCATGTGCCGTGCACCACTGGATCATACTGTCTGAAGATACCAGAGTCCAGGGATGCATGTATCCCTGCATGGGACCCTGCCTCCAAGAATGAGCTTCCATCCTCTGCAAAGCCCTTGGTGGGCCTGGCATGTTGGTCGCTTAAGGGCTGCTGTCCATGCAGGGAGCAGGGCCAGAGGTCCAGAACATCCAAATTCCAAAAGCTCAGAGGGAGAGAGCTTGCACCAAGTTCAAAGTCCCATACCAACAGCCCCTTTACTGAGAGCGCAACTTCTCTGCACTAACCGCATGAGTGATAGTGAGAGCCTTTGTGCTATTAAGTCCTGCTCCCTCTAAAACCACCCAGGAACAAATAGCCCTGCCTCCCTCTGCCAGACCAGTTTCAGAACATGCCATTCAAAGGTACTGTCCTTTAGAAACGCAGCTGTCTGCAGCCATGTCCCAGCCCATACAGGCATACCAGCTTCCCCGCTCCCCTCCCCCCAGCTGTCAGACGTCACTGCCAACTCAGTTCTCACAATTAAGTTCACAAGTTGCCTGTGGCAATAGCCTTCTTCCACAGCCCCTCCCCTCAGGAAGGTGCAGGCAGTTCTCTGCCTTTGTTCGGCAGTGGCCTCAAAGGTCGAGTTCCACTCTGGGCATCCTTCCCCACCTCCTCCCTGCCTTTTGGCAGGATTTAGGGGGAATGGCAGGGTTCCCCTCCTTTCAGGGGACCTTTCCTCTGACCTGTCCTGTTACAGGGAGGGTCAAGTGACTGCACATCTAAGGCATCACCTACAGATAGGGCAGATCCTCAGGGCAATAACCTTTATTGAACTGGTCCAGCCAAACAAGTCAAAAAACATGAATAGGTGAAGCAACTCTTTGGGAGGCAGCAGGGTTGGTAAACAGAATTGCTACAATATTTTACCTAAAATGTCCAGTATTCAACAAAGAATTATATATAGCATAATCAATAAAGTATAATTGAAAGATAGGTGACTATTAACATGATTAGACAAAGTCTAAATAAATTTTCCTGGTACATAAAACAACTTTTCAGTTCTGTGTTAAATGATCTCACGGGATTGTAAATTTACCCTCCCCTTATAGGTTATGAGTTGTTTGTTGGATGATAACACTGTGGACACAAATGGGAGTTTTCCAGACCATTCTGAGCTCTTCCTTTTTTTTTAAAGAGAGGAAGGGAGGGATATATATAGAAACACTGATGTGGGAGACAAACATCACCCAATCAAGCCACACCCATCAGGGCTGAAGTCCCCCATCTTAAAATTCCTCCAATAACGAACATTCAAGGTCGCTTGCTTGAGCACCGCTTTATGTTTCAAGTTGGTTCACAAATTATTTCTCCAGTGAAATTATAACAGGACCCCTTTGGGGGGTGGGAGTCCTCAGTTTTAATGGGCCCATTTTGCCCGCCACCAGGAATGACAGGAATAACAGAGTTTGGTGAAAAGGAAAGGCATTTTATTTGAAGGGTATACAAATTCATATTAAAGGTGCAGCTCTGTGGTTAAATCCCACTCCCTTTAAAAACACCCAAAATATATAGTCCTGCCCAATTAGGCTAGCTTTCAAACAGACAAGCAAAAGATACTGTTTTTCAGAGACGCAACAGATCACAATTTGGCATTCTAGTTATAAATTAGAAGTTCCCGGCAGCTGCTATACCCAATTAGGGACGGATCTTACACATACCCCCAACTCTTATCCAGCAACCCTGTGAATTCTTCCATCACCATTCTACTGTCAGAATCCCTCCCATCTTCTTGGGGGAAGAGGTTTATCCAGGTATTTGCATAGGCAAGATACTAGCTACCAGCCATGGATAGGCTAAGTACCTCTTCCAAGAAAAATGGCTTACTTCAGTGGCCCATCCCCCATCCCCACACTGCGAGGGGATTCTGGCTTTCTCCCACTCTGTATCAATCCCCCTTTCAGACTTTGGACCCTTTACAATTTTATAAAGGACAGTGGGTGAAGGTCTCACGCTCTTCTGGCTGCTTCAAGCTGAACATGGATGTTGTTCTACCTAGTCTTGGGTACAAGGGTCCCTAATAAAGTGAGGGCGTGGAGGGGATGGTGTTCTTCACACGTGGGGAAGGACCTTGCGGAGCCCAGGTCAGTTGGCTGTCCCGGGGCAGCAGCATGCTCGGGTTCCAAGGGCTGGCAACGCTGGGCAAGCTGGCAATGCTGGGCAAGCTGGCAACGCTGGGCAAGCTGTATTCTGGCGGCAACAGATTAGCAACAGGGTTAGAAAGCATAGTTAAAGCCACTAAATGACAAAGGTGGGGACCAACATTCTTAATTTCCCACATTGCAGCCCACAGACTGCCCCAACCCAACCACTTAGTTTAGCCAAACCATTGAGTCTCAGGAGGCAGCGATGCAGTTAAGCTTGAGTGAGGCCTATATTGTACAGATAATCACTCAGGTAGGCTTATGCCCTACGAAAACAGAAGGAAGAATACTCATATTAATATACACAACATAACCCGCAAACCAATCTCTAGGTCTGGGAGACTGTCTCTGGGAAAACATCCAGTCCCAAGGCCTTTGCTGGAATCAAGTTTAATAGTAGCAGTTTGACACATTCTTCTTGCCTATAAATGAAGCATCTTGGATGATATTACAAACCTATGTACAACTTCCAAATAAAATGTACTTTAAAGAGCTGCACTTACAGTCCACTACTGAGCATTATGATTTTCCTCTAGTTCTGATTTTTCTCCTTAGGATCACCCTCATTGTCATTAAAGAGACTACATGAAGACCAGTTTTCATTTTTCCTGTTTGTTTGCATAAACACAATAAGAGCAGTAATTGATCACATGTGATCTTTAAGTCTGCTTTGTTGGAACTCTTCAGGAACTTCCAGACTGACTCTTAATCCTGCCCTTCAGGGCACGGAAGCTGAGCCACACACCTGCCATCCGGCATTGCCTGTAAACACCTGCTTCTTTCAAGTTCTTGAGGTTTTCCACTCTGTCTTAGGGTTCTTCTTAGCTCTCCAGGAAAGCAACCTTCGTTCCTTCCCTGGAAAGACTGCCATGAACCACACCAACCAAGGTGTCAGGCCTCTTCCTTGTGGGCTTTCGTTAGCTCCAAGAGTCAATCCCAGTTCCCCAGAGCTTTCTGGTAACAACCAGGGACCAGACATGCCTTCTTCATGACATTGCAGTCAAAGTCCTTATTGACAAAAAATGTTTATTAACAACTGGTCTTATTAGTTTTATGCAAAGAAGCAGAGTCATTACTTACTCATTCAATTTCAGAATGCCAAATTCTGAAGGGCTCAGGTAAGGAGAAAAATACCTTGTGAAGGAAAATCCTTGTCCTGCAAAATTGCACTTTTTATACCTTCCATACAATTTCTTTTCAAAACTTTCACAAGCTTTTAACAAACCTTTATTTCCATGCATTATTCTACCAGTACACTTTTCTACATAGTGTGAAGCTTTAATTTTCCTTGGGAAACCTCTATTTTCCTTTCACAGCAGAAACAGAGCAATAATTCAGAACAGAATATTTCCTCGTTTCTCCACTTCTCCTGTGTTTTACTATCAGGAAAGTTTTCAGGGCCACCTTCTTTACCTGTTTCTCCCTGTCTGGCCAGTTACTCTTACATGTTGCTGAAAATGCATCAACGTATTGGATTTCCCAGCTTTCCCATCTTAATTTCTTAACACAACAGCAACTCACAGAGCAGTTCACAGGCCACCTTTTCTTACCATCAGTCCAGACAGTGCTTCGTAAATAAATCATTGTATCTCTGAACCTAGGATGACGGTAGCACATTTTCCAATTCTCCAAAATTTTCCCCAGCGGTCTCCTTCTACGTACCTGCACACCCCTGCCCTTTTTGGCCCAGAAGCACAGGTCAACAATGCCTTTGATCAGAAAAACCCCAATCCCTAGAACCAGAGCACAGATAACCCAATCTGTCATCCACAATTCCATTATTCCAGAAGGTGCTTTTGTTGGCGCAAATAAATACGGCAGCCATGACTCCAGTATTCCAAGAGGTTCACTTTTTGGAGCAAACAAATCCATAAACCACGATTCCATTATTCTAAAAATGCTCAGAAACAAATTCCCCCCAAACAACCTTACTTCCCCAATTCCTTCCTGGTTCGTTTCCTTTCCACCTTCCAGGTGTGTTTAGGCAGCCGGTGTCCTCAAGAGGCGTCTCCTAAGGGGGTCGTCTCGCCACAGGCAATTTTGCCTGCCGCCAGGAATGACTCTTAATAAGAGGCTGGTGAAAAGGAAAGGTATTTCGTTTACTTGAAGGTGTACAAATTTATATTAGAGGTGCAGTTCTGCCCTTAAATCCCACTCCCTTTAAAAACACCAAAACACACCCAAAAGCCAGGTCCCTAGCTGGAGGTAGGTGAAAGGCAACCATACATTGATGCCTCTCTCCCTCTCGGCCTCTCTCCCTTCCCCTCACTCTCAAAGTTGTAAATAAAATCTAAAAAAAAAAAAACAACAAAAAACCACCACCAAGAAATCAAACCAAAAAAAAAAAAAAAAAACCCACCCAAAATATACAGTCCTGCCCAATTAGCAAAGCAAAAGATACCGTCCTTCAGAAACACAACAGTTCACAGCTTAGCATTGTAGTTATAAAGTCAAAGTTCCCCGCAGCTGCTCTGCCCAATTAGGGGAGTATCCTGCGCCCACTCCCCAACTCCCATACCTATCTAGGCAAACTGCCGGTCTCCCTTCCCCCTTTCGCCCGTCGGCCCCAAACCAGGGGAGTTCCGAGGGTACCTGTAGGCCTCCGGGTTGTCCAGAAGAGAGAGAGAGACCGGAGAGTCTCACTGTGTGCCCGTCCAGGCCGGCGAGAAAGACCGCGTGTCCGCTGCGCTGTTTTAAGCCGTAATGGCGCCCTGTGACCGTCCCGTGACGCACGCAGAGGTAGGATGACCAATCATGGCCACCAATGAAATCTCGCGGAGCCCTGTAAATTCTTGCAACATCATTCTAGGGACAAAAACACCTCCCGTCTTCTTGGGGGAAGACGTTTATCCAGTTATTTGCATAATCAGGACCCTAGCTACCAGCTGTAGACAGGTGAAGTACTCTCAGGAAAAACGGCTTTCTTCAGCGTCCCATCTCCCAACCCCAAACTGCAAAGAGTGGGGGATTTTGGCTTTTTCCCCACTCTGGACCACAATCATAAGTGCCCAGGGGCCAGGAATGTGTGGTATGCATCATTTTTGCCCCTCTCAGATGTCGAGACAAAGCTGTAGTAATGGCCAGAATTTGGTGTGGAGAACCGTGCAACCTGGAAAGAATTAGACCAAGTCCTTTCATATCCAGACTCTTGATGGTCACTAGCTATACTCCTCACACTGGGGAAATTGCTGCTGACTTGCTGTACATTAATGAATTGCTTGTTTATAGGTACCAGTTACGTTCAGGGATGTGGCTGTGGTCTTCACAGAGGCAGAATGGGAGAGACTGAGCTCTGAGCAGAGGAGGCTATACAAAGAAGTGATGCTGGAGAATTACAGGAATCTGTTCTCATTGGGTGAGACTGTTCTTTCCTTCATTAATTTACCGACCACTTACTATGTGCCCGAAAATGCTCTGGATACTGAAAACACATTAGTAAATGAAACAGTAACCCCTGCCCACGGGGGGCTTATTTTTTCTAGTATATGGAGACGGACAAGAAGCAAAAAATTACACAAACAGGGATATTATGATAGGGGATTTTAGAAGGTGCTAAGCACTGCCTAGTAAAAAAATAATTATAAAATGAAGCCCTGGCTGAGTGGCTCAGTTGGTTGGGTGGGAATACACCAAAAAGATTGCAGGCTCCACCCCTGGTCAGGGCACATACCTAGTCTAGGTTGCAGGTTCGATCCTCTGGTAGGGGCAAATATGGGAGGCAACCGATCATTGCTTCTCTTTCACATCAGTGTTTCTCTTTCTCTTTCTCTTCATTTTCCTCTCTCTCTCAAATCAATAACCATATCCTCGAGAATTTTAAAAATAATAATAAAAATAAAATGAAGCAGGACAAAGGAGTATTGATGTGACAGGGTGGCCGGCTGAATTTTGAAATCAGGTATTTGAAATCAATGAGGAGGCAACACTGACCAAAGACATAATGTGGTGAGGGAGTTAAAACTACGGGTACCTAGGGTGAGAGCATTTTGGGTGAAGACTTCTTGGTGCTGAGGTCTTAAGGAAGGAATGTGCCTGTTGTGTTTAAGGATCGCAAGGAGGCCAGTGAGACGGGAAGCACAGTTTGCAAGGGGGAGAGTAGTGACAGAAGTTACAATTTAAAGGTCAGTGTTTATATGGCTTTTGGATTTCATAAGCCAGGTTTTTTTTTCTTTTTTTCTTTTCTTTTTTTATTTAGAACATACATTGAGCCCTGGCTGCTATGCTTAGTGGATTGAACACCAACTTGTGAACTCAAGAGTTGCTGGTTTGATTCCCAGCCTGGGCACATACCCAGGTTGCAAGCCAGGTCTCCAGCCAGGTCCATAGCTGGAGGCAGGTGACAGGCAGTCATATGTTGATGTTTCTCTCCCTTTCTTCCTCCCTCCCTTGCTCTGTCTCTAAAAATAATGAATAAAGTCTTTTAAAACATACATTGATACTTTAGATCTAGGTTGATACTGTTGATTGCAGCATTACTCAAATTCAGTGGTTGGCCACTTTTTCTTTAAAAGTTACTATTTTAGGTTTTGTGCTCTTGAAGTGCTAAAGTAGCAACAGATAATGTAGAACTAAATGACTGTGCTCCAATAAGACTTTTGAATTTCATGTAATTTTTATGTAATATTAACTGTTATTCTTTTGACTTGCTTCCAACTCTTTAAAATTTAAAAACTATTCTTAAGCCCTGGCTGGTGTCACAGTGGATAAGGTGATGGCCTGCGAACCCAAAGGTTGCTGGTTTGATTCCCAGCCAGGGCACATAATCAGGTTGCAAGCCAGGTTTCCAGCCAGGTCTGTAGCTGGAGGCAGGTGAAAGGCAACCATACATTGATGTCTATCCCCTTCTCTGCCTCTCTCCCTGCCCCTCTCTCTAAAAATAATAAAATGTTTAAAAATGTATATTAAAAACAAACAAACAAAAAAAAATCACTCTTAGCTTGTAGATTGTACAAAAACAGAGGGCAGGATTAGTTCATAGGCTGTAGTTTCCCACCCCTTGGGAAATATAATGTGAGCCACATGGATAATTTAAAATATTATAGTAACCACATTTTAAAAAGTAGACATAAATGGGTGAAATTAATAATTGCATTTAACCCAATATATAAAAATATTATTTCAACATGTACTCAATATAAAAATTACTTTTTTGTACCAAGTGTTCAAACTCTTGTGTGTATTTTATGCTTAGAGAGCATTTTAACTTCAGACTAGCCACATTTCAAGTTCTCAAACATGTACATATGGTTAGTGGCTACTACTTTGCATAATGCAGTTCTGGATATTTCCATATTTCTAGATAAAGCCTGTAGAGAGAAACATTTTTGGAGACACACTAGTTTCAGGCAGGAGTTTCTTCAGTTTTCTTTAAATGGCATGGATGTTTCCCTGAAATCAGTTAACCTGATTTTCTTTGTTCCATTTTCATCTTCTTTGAAATGTTTTTATCTGATTCCATGTAGTTTGTGCTCCACCTAATTAAGTGTGGATTCATCCATTTCAGTCTGGTTCTGTCTGTTTTGATTTGGCCTTAGCCAGTCAACCTAGCTAAAGTTTTGTTTTTATTTTTATATTTCTCTAATCATACAATTCTTTTTCTATGTCAATACATTGAATGGGTTCAGAGAAAAATATTAAAATGATATGGTTTAAGTTAGTCTCAATATGGAAAACCTGGATTTCATGAAATTGTTTCCTTTGTCTTGCTGGACACCACAATATCCTGCCATCCCCCATGCTCTGTAAGTTTCTCTTTTGGCTTGTCTCTCATTTTTCTTTGAACTAGTGTCACATCTTCTTTTCTTTTTTCTGAGTCTATATTCACATCCTTAAATATTATGTGAACTTGAGCAATTATGCTCATCATATATTATGATGAACCCATTTTCTTTGTCACTGTGATTTCTGTTTGGTTACAAGTGAGTACAGGTTTATTCTTGAACTTAACAAAAACTGAGATCATACTATTTTACCTTGTAAACCTGTCTCTTTCTCTTTAATAACTCACATATTCATATTCTAGTGTCTCTTCTTTAAGTGTACTCTTAGAAGTAAATGGGCCAATTTTCCTTGAAATAATCCTTAAAGCTTTCATAGGAGATATTGCAGTTAGTAGCGGTGAGGTAATGCTGTGATAAGAAACAACCCCAAACTTTGGTAGATGTTTATTTCTTACTTATATTACCTCTTGTCTACAGTTCATGTGGGGCTCAGCTGTGTTGACCTGGAATTGAGGCAAAAGGACCAGCCTCTGGGTCATGGGATTCCTAAAGAGAGGGCAAAAGAGCAATGAGGAACTAAACTATACTGTGGCTCTTAAAATGTGTTTGAAAGTGGCATTAACTTTTTACCAACCTTCATTGGCCGAAAAAATTCTGTAGCCAAGCCTGATGTCATTGTGATGGGATTGGTTTGGTCACAAGGTATTGGAATCCTGAAATCATGGGCCACATCTTTCATGTTCATGGCACAACCCACAATACTTAGTAGAGAACGTAGCACTTAGAAATTTCTAGTAAGTATTTGTGTGCAGTTGGACAACCTGAAATTCAGATTTATTTCATATACCTTTAACCTCTTTAACCATTGTTTCATATACTGTCTGCTATGTTTGGAAGCCCTCCAGATCAAATGACTTTTATGTGTATCATAAAAGGAGATTTCCACATAGGTTACAGAGACTATTACCTCCAACTACAACAGGGTTATGAACAGTATGTCAGCATGAGTGTTGATGGATTAGATGATTTACTAGAAAAAAATAGCTGATAGTATGGAAGCTGTTTACAAAACAGAATGCTTACCTGAAAGGTTCCTAGTGTGCATGAGATGTAAAAGACTTTTCTGGTATGGTTTTGCTGGATTGCAATAGAAAATGGAATGTAAAGGAATTATTTATTGAGAGGAAACAAATTGTGTTATACATCTGTTGTCAATAACACATGTGGCAGGAAGACACACTTTGTCCTACGACAAGGTGGAACAGCCCAGCAGCCCGACTTAGCATTTATCTAACAAACACTCTTTCTCCAGCAGAATCAAAGCCAGAAACAGATCCCTGTTCCTCCTGCCTTCTGGCCTTCTGTCAGCCACTCCTCGGACAACATGTGCTTCCAATCTTCTCAGACTTATGCAACTTTCATTCAAGACATTCTGGGCCAAGACATCAAGAGCTGAAGTGTTCTCAAAGCTCCTGGAGTGAAAACACAGAAAGTCAAGAGAGAGAAGGTGACTTCAGACCCTTGTTTTCGAGGACAGAGGAGAGAAAAGCCTCAGGTACATTCCCCAGCCCACCCCAGCAACAGTCAGTGAGTCCTAGAGAATGCAACACAGTGGAAGGAACAGAGCCCAACTCATCCCAAAGAGTAAACCCTGTGCAAACAGATGAAAGATTGGAGGAATTAGAAACCCCAAGATCTGGAGCTGTCAGCTGTGGTGAGCATGAACTAGGGTGTAGCCCGAAATCAAACTTTATTACAAACCAGGTAGCCCTCTCAAGGGAGAAGCCCTATGTTTGCAGGGAGTGTGGGCGAGGTTTTAAAGATAAGTCAAACCTCATCAGACACCATCGGACGCACTCGATGGAGAAGCCTTATGTGTGTGGGGAATGTGGCCGAGGCTTTAGTCTGATGGCAATCCTCATTAATCATGGGAGAACACACTCAGGGGAGAAGCCGTATGTATGCAAGGAATGTGGGCGAGGCTTTAGCCAGAAGTCCAACCTGAACAGACACACAAGAACACATTCGGAAGAGAAGCCTTATTTGTGCAGGGAGTGTGGACAGAACTTTAGAAGTAATTCAGTCCTCATTAGACACCAGAGGATTCACTCAGGGGAGAAGCCCTATGTTTGTCAGGAGTGCGGGCATGGCTTCAGTGAGAAGTCATCCTTCACCAGACACCAGAGGACCCACTCAGGGGAGAAACCCTA
The DNA here is from genome assembly GCA_004026585.1 of Noctilio leporinus. Classification (NCBI taxonomy): domain Eukaryota; kingdom Metazoa; phylum Chordata; class Mammalia; order Chiroptera; family Noctilionidae; genus Noctilio; species Noctilio leporinus. The sequence continues at coordinate 162,021 of PVIW01003104.1, read as the reverse complement.
CATTTGCCAGGAATGTGGGCATGGCTTCAGCGAGAAGTCATCCTTCATGAGACATCAGAGGACACACTCAGGGGAGACACATGTTTGCAGGGATTGTGGGCGAAGCTTTAGCTACAAGTCAAACCTCATAAGACACCAGAGGACACACTCAGGGGAGAAACCCTACGTGTGCCTGGAGTGTGGACGAGGATTTGGTGATAAATCAACCCTCAGAAAACACCAGAGGACTCACTCTGGGGAGAAGCCCTATGTCTGTCAGGAGTGTGGTTATGGTGTCAGCGAGAAATCATCCTTCACCAGACACCAGAGGACACACTCAGGGGAGAAACCCTACGTGTGCCTGGAGTGTGGACGAGGATTTGGCGATAAGTCAACCCTCAGAAAACACCAGAGGACTCACTCTGTGGAGAAGCCCTATGTTTGTCAGGAGTGTGGCCATGGCTTCAGAGAGAAGTCATCCTTCACCAGACACCAGAGGACACACTCAGGAGAGAAACCCTATGAGTGCTCGGAGTGTGGACGAGGATTCGGTGATAAATCAACCCTCAGAAAACACCAGAGGATACATTCAGGGGAAAAGCCTTACAAGTGCGGTGAGTGTGGCCGAGCCTTTAGCCGGAAGTCATTCCTCCTTATTCACCAGGGGACACACTCAGGGGAGAAGCACGTTTGCAGGGATTGCGGGCGAAGCTTTAGCTACAAGTCAAATCTCATGAGACACCAGAGAACACACTCAGGCATGAGGCCTTATATATGCAGGGAGTGTGGGCGAGGCTTTTTCAGTAAGTCAGCACTCGTCATCCACGAAAGGAGACACTCAGGGGAGAAGCCTTTTTTGTGCAGTGAGTGTGGACGAGGCTTTAGCCAGAAATCACTCCTCTTTAATCACCAGAGGACACACTCAAGGGGAAGCATCATGTTTGCAGGGATTGTGGGTGAAGCTTTAGCCACAAGTCAAATGTCATCAGATACCAGATGACACACTGAGTGAAGAAGCCTTGTGTATGCAGGGATCATGGGTAAGACTTCAGCAACCAGTCAGACTTCATCTGATACCACAGAGACACCTGGAGAATAGTCCTGTATGTGTGGAGTGAGTGAAGCTTCAACAATGTGTTGATTCTCATCAGGCACCAAAGACACATTCAGCAGAGGAGCCTTATGTATGCAGAGTGCAGGTAACTAGCCGTAAGTCAACTCATTGCACAAGGAGGACACACTTAGATGGGAAGTGCTGTGCGTGTAGGGACTACGGGTGAGGCATTAGCAATAAGTCAGTATTTCCCGAACATCCAATGGCCTACAGGCAGGCACAAGATGGCACTCTCAGGGGAGCTGGGTGTTTGCAGGGGTTGTAGGCAAGGTTCTTAGGATCAGCCAGCCTTCTTTTCATGCCATAGGGAGATCCTTGCCATAGTGGGGTACTGTAGAGCTCAGCCTAGATAACTTTATCGGAACCAACATGCCTGAAGCTCCTGATAATTGCTGCTGATGGCTGCTAGATTCTTCTCTAAGACCTGCTCCAGGCCACAGGCAACTGCACCTTCCTAAGGGCTCACTCCTGGCCACTGGCTGATTGATACGGGGAGACAGCACCTCACTCCTTGACTCAGTTGGGTCCAAAGAGTCATCCTGGATCCAGAGATGCTCATAAGGTCTCATTTGTAAACACATTGCAGGTAAGCTTCATCCGCTGCCAAGTCCAGCTCTTATTCACCCAAAAAACCACTCCATCTCATTGTCTCTCCAGGGACTCCACTGTAAGATATCTTAAGTGTATAAGGAGTGTGGACATGGTTGTGGCCATAACCCTAGCATGTATTTGTACATAGAAGCTATATGTGTGGGGGCAAAATGGGCATGGGCTTAGGACAAGCACACCTCAGGATATATCAGAGAACAGCTATATTGGGAGAAACTTGACATGGACAAAGAGGGAGTCTGCGAGACACTTTAGCAATGTTTTACCTCAGCTTCCACCAGAGGACTCACAGGGAGAAGATCTGTGTGGGCAGGGTTTGTGGGTGGAACTTTAGTTTTACGTTCCCCTACGTTCCTTCTCCCCAGACTGAGGACGTTCTTGCCACTGCAAACCTCTACTTCACTCACGTTTGAAGGGGTTTCAGAAGTCCTGAGCCCTTCCCTAATCTTTTGTATGAGAGTGAAAATGGCGCTAGCAGCTACGTAGACACGCTTTCTTCCACTTTTTGTAATCAGATGAAATAAATAAGTAAATGAAAGGTTTTACTTAAACTAAGAATGACCAACTTGTTTTATTTTCATGCACCAATTCTTTCCCTTTTTTTTTTTTTTCCTTTTTTTCTGGTAGAATCATTAAAAAGCTCAAGCTGTGCACCTTAGTTGCTCATCCACCTGGAAAGGAATTCACATTCATAGCCCAGATTACCTGCAGGAATCCAACCCTTGAGAAAAAATAAGTCCCAAATAAATCTAATCAATTTGTTGGGGAATCTGACTGAGCCTTTGCGCAGGGGGCATGATCGAGGCTCTAGAGACATGCCAGCTAAGGGGAGAGAATTTCCCAGTCTCCAGCTTGGATTGCCTCTCCTCTATTTGGTTTCTGGGAGGGTCACCTCCCTAGGTTTTCTTCTTTCTAATCTCTGCTCAGGTCTCAGCTGAATCCTCATCTCCACCACAGCCTAACTGTTCCTTAGTGGCCTATTTTTATCCTGCAGTGTCTGGAACCCTTTAAGCACACTGCTGCCTTCCATATTCTAAGCTCAGGTCCTTTAACCATGCCTTGTTCTCCAATCATGAATCGGTGCTTTGGGCCTCTTAGCTACTTATTGGTCTGAAGATCCCTAAATATAGCTTCAATTCCATATCCCCTCAGCCCTCCAACCCAAGGGTCCTGCTCATGGCGCCCGCATCACCCTTCTACTAACAGGCCCAAAATAGCCTAGCCAGACACCAGCATATGTTCTTTAGCTCAAGGACCTGGCCCTTTGGCCCCACCCTTTCCTTGTCCCACTCCCTCGGAATCCAGATTGCCCAGTTTGACCACTCCTCAGCCCCTGGCTCTGATTTCAATGTCCTGGGCCAATCACTGTTAACTGGAGAGAGGGTCTGCTTTGACTGCAGCAAGTTTGTTTGCTCAGTTGGAGCTCGCCGGATCCACGAATTTGACATCAGGCTTTGAAAATCAGAAAAAAGAGTGGTTTTAACACTCCATCAAAGGTGGGCGCAGTATACAGAGTCTGAAAGAGTCACCAGCTCCAAGGTCTCTACTCCCTCACCATAGTCAGCTCTCCAATGGGTCCTGGGTCAGCTTGGGTGAAGAATAGGTGTCAGCACCAGAATGTGGGCTCCCACCCTTTGACACAGTTCCCCTCATGATCCTGGGGCAGAACTACTCCTGTAACATCAACACTTTGCTTCTGGTCAGAGCTGGAAGCCAGTAGAGGTAAGGGTGTATATGGGTATGTAACCTCTAGGGTTTGAAGAATGATGTGATAGGTCCTTTGCCTTTCCAGATGAGCCCCCAGGCCCTTCCCCATGTCCTGCTATTGGGAGAGAAAAATGCCAGCAAGAAAACCATCACCTTCCTTTAAAAAAAAAAGAGGTATGCCCTATTCCTTAATTTTAATCTAGACATCATTTTGGAGATTAGCCAAGCGTACAGCTATAGAGCTGCCCTTTAATTAAAGAGAATTAATTGGGATAGGTTGAATCATGACATTTTGAGACCCTGAAAATAATAAATGAAACAAGATTCCTAGAGTTACACCCACCAGTGTCCTGAAGAGGGTAAGAGCATTCCTTCTCTGAGTGTTGGGGCAGCAGTTGAAGGTTGGAAAGTTTCACAAAGCCAGGTTACACTCAGGGACAGGTTTGGGCCTCACCACTGCTGATGGAGACCACAGGAATGGGTCCCAGCCTACCCTGCTCACCGGCACCAAGGCAGGGTTGGCTGTGCAGACCCCTCCCTGCTGCTGGTCATTGGTTCCCATTTTCCAGATCTCTCACATCTTTTGGGAATTTTAATGCTACTTATAATAGTTCTTGCCTGAGCTATTTCTTTACAGTGTCTGTTCTAATAACCTAGAGTAAAAGCAGGGCTGGAGCCTATTCCTATTGCTAGGAACAGAGGCTTACTTGTGTTTTGAGAGAGGGGCCCAACCTGTAAAAATCTTAGTGTAAATAAATTTTGCAATATTGGAGGTATGCCTGATTAATAAAATTGTCACAACACTTCAGATCAGGTATTCTGCCAACATATTAGTGCAGGAATTATCTGGGGATTGAAGATCTGGAAGAGATGGTGCAGGGAAACTGAGGAAAATTAAGGGAAAGATAAGGCGTGATGAACAGTACTGAGACTAGGATAACTTTGGCAAGTGTGGCCATTGTCCAGACAAAACAGGACAACTGTGGTGTTAGTAATGTGGACAGAAAGAGAAGATGGATGTTGCAGGGTTTGTTTTCAAAGTACTTGGTGATTGCCTGGATGTGGAAGATAGGGGAGAATTTAAAAGGATTCCTACAAACATAGCTTTCCAACAGAGGAAACATTTGCTAAAGGTACGCAGTTCTCATCACTCCAAGAATCCAGGCAGAAAGCCGACATCATCCCACTTGTGTTCATCATAGGCGTAGTTCCTTCTCTGGCGGGTAGGTTGAACTGGCTATCATCTTTCCCCATTGTGCCGACCTATTTGGTGGAACATTTTTGTGCATATGTGAGGTGGTGCCACTTGTTAATATATGGCCTCACCTCCAAATTCACCTTCTGTTACCTGATCTGTGAAAGTGGATCTGAGCCCTATAAATAGTTTTCCTTTGTGAGCTGGCATCAGTAGTGGGCTCTGGAGCACCGTTGTGGGAGGAAAGGGTCTTCCTTCCCGGTTTAGGTGGAGCTTTCACCAGGCGCTGAAGAGTAAGTATTCTTTTCCCCCACTCCTCTACCAGCGCATTTTCTCCGTGCTTACTGCTTGCAGGACACAGCTGCCTCCACCGCCTGGCCATCCCGTGATTTCTTCAGCTCTCCATTCAGGCAGCGGTGGTTTAGTCAGGGGCCCAAATAGCACAGGCCACTGCTCCTGTATCCTCTCTTCATCTCCATGAGCGTACAATCTGGGACCCCACGGCACTGGCTTCCTGGCAAGCAGATCACCTGACTTTTCATCTCGTGCACAGGCCCAGAGCCCCGCAGCCTGGTTGCCACTCCCGTGATCCTTTCTTCAGCTCCACAAGCGTGCACGCCAGGGTCCCACCCTTGGCTGAGTCAGCCCAAGCTGTGCACAAAAGTACACTAGGCTCTTGCAGCTTCCCACTCTCCATTTCCAGCAGTATCTACAGCAGCCTCTGTCATCTTTGCTCACCTGCTGTCAGCCTTGTCTCATGCGTGCTTCTTAGATTTGTTTGATACAGCCCTTCAGACACAGACACTGAGTGGTCCATGTTTTGTATCAACATCAACATCTGGGTTCTCTGTCCACATCCAACTCCCTCTGTGTACCTGTCTACCACCTTTAGCTGGCCTGCACTCCAGGAGGTGCCAGTTCTGGCCTGTGCAATCCACCACCCCCACCCCAACTTCTCCGCTGTCAGTGAGCTGTAGCCACACCTCCAGTGAGGGCTGAGCCCCAGCCTTGGGGTGGGGGGTTGGGGGAACCTTCTATGTTTATCTTACCTTAGGAACTCTTCCTTGGCTGAGAGTTTTCTTTCAATATTTGTTAGTTATTCTCTAATCACTGTCTAATATGTTAAATTTCCCATTTAAATTACTGTGTGTGCCCTGGCTGGTAGTACACTGGAAAAGGCGCCAGCCTGCGAACCCAAAGGTCGCTGGTTCGATTCCCAGCCAGGGCACATAACCAGGTTGCAAGCCGGGTCTCCAGCCAGGTCCGTGGCTGGAGGCAGGTGAAAGGCAACCATACAGCGATGGCTCTCTCCCTCTCTGCCTCTCTCCCTTTCTCTCTGGAAATAATAAAATCTTAAAAATAAATAAATAAATAAATAAATAAATAAATAAATCGCTGTGTGGGTTCTGTCTCCTCACTAAGCTAAGAATGGTTTTTACATTTTAAATGGTTGAAAATAAACAAAAGAGGAATAATATTTTGTGACACATACCTATGTCCATAAATAAAGTTTTATTGTAACATGACCACACATTTTGTTATGTATTGTCCGTAGCTGCTTTCATGGTACAATGGTTGAGTTGAGTAAGTGCATCAGAGACCAAACCCTAAAATACTGTTTGACCTTTAACAGAAAAAGTTTGCTGATCCTTGATCTATACCAGTGATTTTCAACAAGTGCACTGTGAGAATTTTAAAAACATGCAGTATCTGACTACTTAGGGGCACTGACCTCTTTTCATCTTTGATTGTTAAACTAAAAAATTACAACAGCCCTGACTGGTGTGGCTCTGTGGACTGAGCACTGGCCTGTGAACTGAAGGGTTGTGGGTTCAATTCCTGGTCAGGGCATATGACTGGTTATGGGCCAGGTCTCCAGCTTGGGATGTGTGAGAGGTAACTAGTCTATGTTTCTCTTGCACATTGATGTTTCTTTTTCTCTCCTTTTCTCCCTCCCTTCCCCTCTCTGAAAATAAATAAATAAATAATTAAAAAAATGACAACAGCTAATACAATAGCTGTCCTGTGTAAATGAATCAAAATTATACCAGTTTTTTTTCAGAGTAGCAAACATATTTTCTGGTGTACTACAAAATTTTAGAAAATAATTTAAGTATGCCATGAGATGAAAAAGCTAAAAAAAATAAGGAAAGAAAAATGCTGACCTAGACTGAACCTTGGGGACATTTTACCACAGGCCAAATGATTAGCCCACTTAACCTGATGTTCTAGAATTAATGACCTGTTTTTTTTTTTCTTATTTGTAGAAACTGACAAGCTGATGCTAAAATTTACATGAAATTGCAAGGGATCTGGGATGCCAAAATAATCTTGCAAAAGAAAAACAAGTTAGAGGACTTACATGTTCTGATTTCAAAGCTTACTACAACCATACATTGATGTTTCTTTCCCTTTCTTCTTCTCTCCCTTCCCCTCTCTCTGAAAAATAATAAATAAAATCTTAAACAAAAACAAAAACAAAAAAAACTTACTACAAAGCAATGGTATTAACATAAGGATAGATGTACAGATCCATGGTGTAGAATTGAGAAATCGGGAATAAAACCATGTGTCTATGGTCAACTGATTTTCCATAAGGGTGCCAAGACCATTCAATGAGGAAAGAATATTTTTTTCAACAAATGGTGCTGGGGCAAATGGATATTTACCTGCAAAAGAATGAAGTCTAGGTCTTGGCTGGTGGCATAGTGGATAAGGTGCTGGCCTGCAAACCCAAAGGTCACTGGTTTGATTCCTGTCCAGAGCACATAACCAGGTTTCCAGCCAGGTCTGTAGCTGGAGGCAGGTGAAAGGCAACCATACATTGATGTCTCTTTCCCTCTCTGCCCCTCTCCCTTCCCCTCTCTCTAAAAATAATGAATAAAATATTAAAAAAAAAGAATAGTCTAATCCTTACCTTGTGCCATACATAAAAATTAACAAAAAATGTATCAAAGACCTAAATGTAAGAAATTAAAACTGTAAAACTCTTAGAAGATGAAAGTATAGGGCCAGATCTTCATGATCTTAGATTTGGCAAAGGATTTGATAATGCCACCAAAGGCACAAGCAAAAAAGAAAAAAAAAAGGATAAATTGGATTTCATCAAAATTAAAACTTATCGTGCAGGACACTATCAAGAAACTGGTATATCCATACACTTTCTTAATAGACAAAACACGGAATGTTTATGAATCATATATCGGATGTGGGGCTTGTACCTAGAATACATAAAGAATTCTTACAAATCTGTAAGAAAAGCAAATAACCCAAAAATGATATACAGATGGTCAATAAATACATGAAAAGATGTTCAACATCATTAGTTGCAAATGCAAATCAAAACCACAGTGAGGTAAATACCAATTAACACACCCAAAGATGGCTCAATCCAAGTAACTTAATAATGTGTTACTGAAGGAGTGGAGAAATCAGAACCCTCACACACAACTGGTAGAAAACAATCTGGCAGTTCCTCAAAAAATTAAAATAGAGTTACTATATGACTCAGCAATTCCACTCCTAGGTATATACACCAGAGAAATTAAAGCACATGTCAACGTGACAACTTTCACACAATGTTTAATGCAGCATTATTCATAATAGCCAAAGGGTAGAAACAACTTAATGTCTATCAACTGATGAATGGATAAACAAAATGGTATATCCATACAATGAAATATTATTCAGCCATAAAAAAAGTGCTGATATGTGCCACAAATGAGAGGGTGAGGTGGGTGGGTAGAGGTGGAAAGGGGTATAGGGAGTTTAAATGGTAATGGGAAAATACAATAAAATTAAAATAGTGCAAAACATATGCCAAGAGGAATAAGGCCGTCACTAAAGGCCACATGTTATATGAATCCCTTTAAAGCAATGTCCAGATGTCCTTCATTCAGATCTTTGTTCACATGTACCCCTTAGAGTGGCTTCCCCTGGTCATCTAGACAAAGTTATAGCCCATCACTCTTAGTCCCCCTAACCTTTGTTTTTTTTTTCATAAATCACTCTGTTACTTTTTTCTTTTTTAAAGTATATTTATTGATTATGCTGCTATAGTTGTCCCTATTTCTTTTCCCTTTGCTTTGTTCTCCCTTCAGCAATCCCGCCTCCCTTAGTTCATGTCCATGGGCCATACAAATTCTTTGGCTTCACCCTTTCCTGTATTATTCTTAACTTCCTCCTGTCTGTTCTGTACCTACCAATCATGCTTCTTAATTTCCGAACCATTTTGCCATTTCTCCCCCTTCCACTTCCCAGCTGCTAACCCTCCAAATGATCCCCATACCTATGATCTGTTACTCTTCTGGATGTTAGTTTGTTCTTGTTTTTATTTTTGTAGCTTCTATTGTCAATAGTTGTAAGTTTGTTGTCATTTTAAGGTTCATAGTTTTGATCCTTTTTTTCTTAACTAAGTCCCTTTGACATTTCATATAATAATGGCTCAGTGATGATGAACTCCTTTAGCTTTACCTTGTCTGGGAAGCACTTGATCTGCCCTTCCATTCTAAATGATAGCTTTGCTGGATAGAGTAAGCTTAGTTGTAGGTCCTTGCTTTTCATCGCTTTGAATAGTTCTTGCCCATCCTTTCTTGCCTGCAGTTTCTTTTGAGAAATCAGCTGATAGTCTATAGCCTGGGTGGCAAACACAATACCCTCGGGCCAAATTGGCCCTGCTGCCTTGTTTTATCCAGCCCCGAACTTTGGTGTGTGACATGCTGGTTTCTCAGGTTATTTAACAATATGTTCAGCCTGGTTGCCCTCAAAGGGCTGATTATAATGGTAATACTGTATAAGTGGAACTACTCCTTAATGACTCACTTAACTGTTAAAGAGTAGTTCCATTTATACAGTCCTAAAACTACATTTATCCCTTTGAAGGCAAAGGCAAGGCTGATATGGACCCCAGTGAAAATGAGTTTGTCACCCCTGGTCTATAGGGACCCCTTTGTAGGTAACTCTTCTTTTCTCTTGCTGCTTTTAAGATTCTCTCTTTATCTTTTTTTTTTTTTAAAGAGTATTTTATTTATTATTTTTTGAACGAGGGGAAGGAAGGGAGGGAGAGAGGGAGAGAGACATCAATGTACTGTTGGTTGCCTTTCACCTGCCTCCAGCTGGAGACCTGGCTTGAAACCTGGTTATGTGCCCTGGCTGGGAATCGAACCAGCAGCTTTGGGTTCGCAGGCCAGAGTCAATTCTCTGAGCCGCCAGCCAGGGTGCTGTTTTGATTTTTAACCTGAGAAAGTTCTGAGATGGGGAACACTGGTAAGAAGTGGTTTTGGGAAGAAGGGTGAATAGAATCAAAATTTTAGTTTTGCCCTGGCCAAGCAGCTCAGTTGGTTAGAGCCGTTGTCCTGATACACCAAGGTTGTGGGTTTGATCCCAGGTCAGGACACATACAAGAATCAATCAATGAATGAATAAATAACTGGAACAACAAATTCTCTCTCTCTTCCCCACCTCTAAAAATCAATAACATTTTTTAAAATCACACGTATTAAAAATATTAGTTTTCATTGTTATATTTAGCATACCTACTAGACACTCATGTCAAACTGACAGCTGGATATTAAAGCCAAGGGTTAAATAAAGAGCCTAGGATTAGAGGAATACATTTGAAAAACCTGAGCAAGTAGTAGCATTCAAAAGTCATGGTACTGGATGGGATCGATGGAGCCCTTAAAATATTTATTAAGCCCTCCTTTTGTGCTAAGCAGTTTCTAGGGCCTAGAATCTAGGCGCTTACAGCAATGAACAATTCACAAAAATCCACGCTGTTGGAACTTACATTCCAATGGGGAGGGATAACAAAATAACAAAAAGATATAGTCGTTAATAACATTAAAGAGAAAGAGGAGGTGCAGTTTTCAACAGGACGGCCAGGGAAGTGCTCAGTGGGCAACTTGAGTCTTGAAGGTGAGCTGTGCACACGCTCGCACGACTAGCACTCGGGGCAGCGAATGCGCAGGTGCCGCGGCTGCAGCACGTGGAGCAGGTTCCCAGAGGAACTGCAACCACGGCTGTACCGGGGCGAGCTGGGGCAGAGTCGCCGCATCGGTGGACCGAGTTACTGGCACTTGAAGGCGGCGGGGCAGGGGGCGGTGAGGGGGAGGAAGGTGCCGCTCGGCTAGTTTGGTTTGACTTTAGCTCCTCCCCCAAACCCCGCCCCATTTTGAACTCACTCCCCTACAGAACTGGGGGGCGGGCTCTAGGACCGGAAGTAGTTTCCACGGACCCCATTTTGCCCGCTTAGGCATTTCCGGTAGCGGCGGCGGGAAACGGGTTATTGGAAGGCCGGTGGGCCCAGGCGCAGGCTAATCCGGCGGGAATCGGAGCCATCAGAACCGCCACCATGGTGAGGAGATGCCAGCCGGCGGCAAGGCCTCCTCCGAGTCTGTCGTGGGGAGGGCGGCCGCGACTGACGGGAGGAAGCCGTGGCTGGCCCCTCTCCGTGATGGAGGCCCGGACCGCGGCCCCTCGGTCGGGTCTCGAAAGACCGGGACCTTGGACGTTCGGCGGGTTGGGGGAGGGGAAAGCTAGAGTAGCGGGACGGAGGGGCTGGTCGCTCGGTGGCGGCGAGCGGAGAACAGAGGCTGCCCGCGCCGCTGTTGTCTCCGTACTTGGGATCTTACAGCCGCTAAGTAAACTTTTGCGGAAGAGATGTGTGTCTCGGTTTGGAGAGCAGGCGCTAGAGCCTTAGGAGGACTAGGGAAGGGGGTGAGTGCTGGAGGACGTGGGACAAGAGGGGGAAGGGCTTCTGGCCCAAACCGGGGAGTGTTCTTGGGTCTAGTAGGTGGGGCGTGAGGACGGGGGGGAGAATGAGACTTTGGAGGAAGAGTTGAACTCACTTCTTGAGCGTCTGTGTACGTTTCAATGCGCCTGACCTGAGGAGTTGGGGCTGTGCCGTGAAATGTTCCCTTCACCGAGTTGACTTTCTAGTTGGGGACATAAGTCAGAGCAGCAATTGAGCATTAAGTAAAAGTAATGGTGCGGAGGGAGGCGGGTGTGAACGCTCTCAGGAGTAGAGGATACTCCTGGGAGATGATGTAGATCCGAAGGATGCAAGACAAAGCATTTCGAGTTCCGGAGGGAGGGGGGGAAAGGGAGGAAGAGGTGAGGTGGAAGGCGAGAGGGAAGACTTGGTGTAGGAGTCTGGTTACTAAAGACTTAACATGCTCTTTAATCATGCCGTTGATGAGGCGTGATATTGTAGGATTTCAGCCAGCAAAATGACATGAACTTTGTGTTTAGAAACATCACTTTGTTCTGTAGGTGCTATGTGTTGGGTGAGAGTAGGGAAACTAGATAGGACAGAGGTCCCCAGCCTTTTGGCACCAGGGGTCAGTTTTGTGGAAGAGAATTTTTCCAGGACGAGGTGGGGAGGTGGGAGTCGTGCAGAACTCAGATGAACTTTGCCTTCAGGCCAGTTCCTAACAGGCTGCAGCCCTGGGATGGGAGCGTGGTGGGGTGAGGACTTCTATGGTAGGATACTGTGTGGGGAATTGGTTAGAAGAGTAGACAGCGGATTCAGGCTGATTAGGATCCAGCACAGCTCCGTGACCCTGAGACAGGGCAAGCTGCTTACTCCCAGCTTCAGTGGCCTTATCTGTAAAATAGCAATAATAATGGAGCTGATTTTGAGAATTAAATGAGCTGTATAGTGCTTATTGCAGTGCCTGGTATATAGTCAACACCCAGTAAGGGTTGGCTATTACTAGGTGGACCAAAAAATGTTGCCATAAAGGTTGAAGTCTGTGTAGCTGGAAGCTGTGTAATTGATTACAAACAAGCAGTTTAAGAGAGTCATTCCACATAACCTGGGTCTCCAGGGTGCAGTTCAAGGTTCTGATTCACACATTTGTATGTATGTTCAGAAACTTGTTCTTGTCCAAGCTCACAGATGAATGGCATACACAGGCCTGGCGCATAGGAGGCACTTGGATGAGTTAAGACTGGCCTGTGCCAGTCAGAATGATGGGAGGCTGATACACAGATGGGATACGAGGTCATTTCTTTCTACAGAGAAATAGAACTGCCAAGGGCACCCTGACAATTCACAGTACAATATCTCTGTAGTCTCTTAGCAAAGATATATTGCAAGCCAGACTATAAAGCAGAAAAGGTTGCTGGGTTAATTAAGAAGTATAGTAAGTTATGTATTTTTTAAAAAGATTTTATTTATTATTTTTAGAGAGAGGGGAAAGGAGAGGGATATAGAGACATCAACATGTGGTTGCCTTTCACCTCCAGCTACAGACCTGGCTATGTGCTCTGGCTGGGAATCGAACCAGTGACCTTTGGGTTCGTAGGCTGGCATCTTATCCACTGTGCCACCAGCCAGGGTACAAGTTATGTATTTTTAAAGATCATTATGTTTTTAGACTGATTAGTACCCTGGCCACAAGAAAGCTTCCCTCCTGAAGGTGGTCTTGGAGACACTTAACAGATTGGGGGGTTCCACTCTTACTTCCAGAATGATCAGCTCCCTTCTGATAAGTTTGATTGGATTTTTAGAGCCAGTCCCATTCCAGCTCTTTTCTCAGTTCTTTTTAGAGGGATGTGGGTGTTGTACAGCACTGGAGTCACACAGCTATAATCTTCACAGTGGCAGGTGGCTAATCTGTGGGTTGGATTAGTTTGGAGACATCCTACAGGCTCACCCCTGAAATTTACCCAGCCTAAACAAAGGCAATTTTAATATGAGATGCTTCGAAGGGAAGCGGGGAAAACTGGGGGGCAGAGGTCAGGACTCAACACAGGCTAACATGGGAGAATTCTTGGGAAAAAGACTATGGCTGTATTGAGAAAGACATACACGTGGGAATGAAGGCTGCAGCAGAAGTTTTTAGGAAGGACTAGGGGATATGTGGTTCCAAAAGCTGAATTTCATCCCTGTTACTTTCTCCCTGCAGACGGTGGGCAAGAGCAGCAAGATGCTGCAGCACATCGACTACAGGATGAGGTGCATCCTGCAGGACGGTCGCATCTTCATTGGCACCTTCAAGGCTTTTGACAAGCATATGAATTTGATCCTGTGTGATTGTGATGAATTCAGGAAGATCAAGTAAGGAGTGGGCTGTGGGAGGGGGTATGGATGGGAAGGAATAGATTGGGTGGGTGGTCCAGGTGATAGGTGGTGGTGCAGCTAAGCTGCTGCTTATTGGTTTACTTTTCTGTTTTAGAGAGCAGATTGAAATGACGACATTGGACATTAAGAAATCTCCCTCCTTAGCCCAGCGAGCCTTTCACTGTAGTTTTAGCCTGGATAAGTTGTAAGGAGGGCTGCTAGGCTTTTTGTTCCTCCTACTTTCTTGTGCCCCTGGGTACTGGGGTAAAGGGCTCTCATGTTTTCCCCACAGGTGTGTAAGGGGGGAGAGCTTGCTTTTCTGGCCTCATTGCCTATTTGTAGAGCTGTAGCCTAAAGGGCTCTCCCAATGCAGCCCGGTCTGAAACTGCTTTAAGAAGCCTCTGACCCTCTTCAGGGTAAGTGCTCAGCTACCCCTTTGGGTTTGGGGCCAGTGATTTTTGTTGGCATTTAGAGAAACATTTGGACTTACATTCTACTTTCCCACAGTTCCATAAGTTATTGAATAACTCCCTTATATTAAGATTCACAGATCTTAAGTTTTTAGCCTACTAAAATATGTGGTCTAGCTTTTTGTCCCATTTTTACATTTAAGGCATCTTGAGGCCCAAAAAGATTATGTGATTTCCGTTCTCATCCAGCTCTCTTTTGCCATGTTACATTGTCAGCAGCTGTGAATTCCCTTGATTCTCTTTGGGGCTGTTTTCTTTGTGGCGTGAGGTTAAGATGTATAGGACAAAAAATGTGATAACGGGTGGTTGAGGGCCAGGTATACACATTAGAGAAGGGCCAACAAATCAGTGTAGAACTACTCAAAAAGTTCTTTTGTTTGCAAATGAAATCAACTTTATTTTGATAAAAAAGTTTACTAGAAAGTTTTTTTAAATATAAAAATATATCTGAGAAAAAAAATTCAATGCCCAGAGGGTTTTTTAAGATTGTAAAAAGGCACAATGGACTTTTATTTAAAAATACAAAAATAAGCCAAAAAATGTCCACCCACAGAAAATCACTGTTAATTTAATAAAAAAGCATTAGAATGAAACCTTTAAGTTGGTTTTTCAGATTTTTTTTTTTTCTTTATTTTTAGTATACTGGTTTTGGGTTTTTCTTCCCTTCTCCTGTTTTGTTGTAGTTCTTTTTTCCAGTTTACATTAATTATTTTGTTCCATCTTTTTATGGTTGTTTGGAGATTTTTGTTTTTGTGCTCTGAGGACAGGTGTAGTTCCTGTGCAGTTAACTCTGACTTTTCCTTTAAGGTTTCTAGTTCTGATGTGAGGCAAGGGATGGAATGATAGGCTTGTAGGGTTGAATTGTTACTGGAAGGACCCCACTTGAAAGTGTGGGATTCGTTTGACGTGAGGAATTGTTTTGGCTGCTTCTGATACTGGCAAGACCTTAAGCTAACCGGGCAGGGGTTAATAGAGACGGTTGAGGAAGAATGACTTGATGGTTGTTCTGAACAGCTGAGGCAAGGACTGGGGTTTCTTGACTCTAGTCCTCTCTCTTGTTCTGTGTATCCTCTTGGCATGGGAAACAGCCACTGTAGGAGTTGCAGATTCAGTTGCAGATCTAGAAGACTATCTAGAGGAGGTATCTTAGGGAAAGTTTCTATAGCATTTGTCAGGAGAAAGACTGTAAAACAAATTTTGGAGGCTCCTAGGTAGGTGAACATGAACTTGACCCTTTTTCTAATGCGTGCTTTTTTTCCTCCTCCTCCTAAACCTGTCTGTAGGCCAAAGAACTCAAAACAAGCAGAGAGAGAAGAGAAGAGAGTCCTTGGTCTGGTGCTGCTTCGAGGGGAGAACCTGGTCTCAATGACAGTAGAGGGACCTCCTCCCAAAGATGTAAGTCAACAGGGTGCCGTGTGCCAAGCACTTAAGTTTTTTTTTTTTTTTAAGATTTTATTTTATTTTTAGAGAGATGGGAAAGGAGGGAGGAAGAGGGAGAGAAACATTGATCAGTAGCCTCTTGTATGCCCCCAACTAGAACTTGGCCTGCAACCCAAGCACTGAACTAGCAGTTTGACGATGACCAACCAATTCACTGAGCCATACCAGTTGGGGTGCACTTAAGTATTTTATTTAATGCTTGTAATCATCTTTTCAGATAAATTATTCTACTTTACATCACAGCTAGTAAGTGGTGACATTGGCACTTGATTCTAGACATTCTCGGTTCTGTGAACACCAACCTATCATACATTTAGAAATAGAACAGGCTTTAGAGAATTTAACCATACTTGTTTCCCCTTTTTCATTTTAAGACATTTTTCATCAAAGGACTATTTCTCTTACCCTATTATTTGGTCAACATATTTTTTAGTAGTTAACACTATTCAGGAAATACTTAGTTCTGCTTTTTCACTTAAACATTTTTCTACTTGCTGTATACAAGTCATGTTAATAAAATGACTTAAAGATATTCTCTGGAGTGAATACAAAGGAATTTATCCTAGTGATTTTCTTTTGGACTTCAGTTGAAGCTTTTTCCAATATAAATGTTTGCATGGAATGTTACCTTATTTTTTGGTTTAAAGTGAATGTACCATGATTTTTGGTATCTATTTCCAGTGGAATTTATTACTCTAATGTAGCCCCTTATAAACCTCCATGTCCACAACTAATTTTGTTATAATTCCATCATTGCAGATGAGGAAATAGTCCCCAAATTATAAAGTGCTCTTGTCTAGTACACCTTTTGGAATGGAGACCTGGCCCTGTTTATTTTGGTTTAATATTCATAGGAATGCATTTAGGTGGTTATGTTGTGGCGTGTTTCTGTAAAGTTACCCTTAAGCTCTTCTAGCTTGCTGCAGGGGTGATAGCGAGGCATATAGAATCTTCATTGGAGGAGTGATGGTGTTGCCTCATACAGGTGGATAGTTGTTTTTGATGCCTTAGGAGTCTGAAGGGCGCTCTTGGCAATGGCATTCCAAAGTACATGTCTCATTCTCTAGGCCACAAGCATTTGAGTATTTTTCTTTACTTTTCAGACTGGCATTGCCCGAGTGCCACTTGCTGGAGCTGCTGGGGGCCCAGGGATCGGCAGGGCTGCTGGCAGGGGAATCCCAGCTGGTGTTCCCATGCCCCAGGCTCCTGCAGGACTTGCTGGGCCAGTTCGTGGGGTTGGTGGCCCATCCCAACAGGTGAGTTGGTGAAGGGCACCAGTATCTAGTGGTTAAAATAAAGAATAGAAGGGGGTCCACAGTTTGGGAAGAGTCCAGAATGACCAACCTGTGACTGCCAGACTATCCATGTTTCATGCACGGTGCTTTGTGTATGTGTTCCTGGAATCAAATGAAAAGGAAAACTTGTAAGTTATATTGATGGTATGAGAGAGATTCATGAAAGGTATATTAGTCAACTATATTGGAATAAAATGTTTCTCTGATAACATTTGGAAATGCAGGTACCTTCTCTAATTTCCGTTGGGTAGCTTCAGCTCAGGCCTAAAATATAGGAATTGGGCATTCAAACTTGATCTTCCCTGGAAGATGGTTTTGAATAGGAAGTCTGACGCCATGAGTTGAAGCTTAGGAGATTTGGTGCCTATTCTTTCTTACCAAGTTGGGGAGGAGGATGGAACGCTGCATGGTACTGGATTGTTCTGCTTAATTCCCTTCCTGTGTCCTCTTAGGTGATGACTCCACAAGGAAGAGGCACCGTTGCAGCTGCTGCAGCTGCTGCCACAGCCAGTATTGCAGGGGCCCCCACCCAGTACCCACCAGGCCGTGGGGGTCCTCCTCCACCCATAGGCCGAGGGGCACCCCCTCCAGGTGAGGAGCCCGTAAGGAGACCATTGCTAGTTGATGAAAGGTCCCTAAGCTGGATTTATGATGAGATATACCTTGACTGAAAGTGGTGATGAGTTTCTACAAATAAGCAGGATTACTCTGAAATCCAGCCTGGTTGACTATGGGAGGGGAGCCATTGGCAGTCCCACCCAGTTTGCTGGGAGATGTTGGGAGGGTGGAATGGGCCTTCTGTCTCCTAACATGGTGGACAGCTTTGTATGTTTTCTGCTACTCTTTGACAGATGCTTGAGCTATATTTTTGGGGCTTTTCTCTTGCAGGCATGATGGGCCCACCTCCTGGTATGAGACCTCCCATGGGTCCCCCAATGGGGATCCCCCCTGGAAGAGGGACTCCGCTGGGCATGCCCCCTCCAGGAATGCGGCCCCCTCCCCCTGGAATGCGAGGTAAGTGCTCAAAGCAGTCACTTTGATTTCCTTCCCTAGAGCCATATTGAGATGGGAAGTAGAGGGAAGATGAGATTTTGACCATACCCCCTGGGCTTTCAGGCCTTAAGCCTAGGGAATTGAATTCCTAGAGGACAGCTTAGTCCAGAAAGGAGAGAGGGAACAGCATTTCTTAAATTGACCTCACCCCTACCTAGGACTGAACAGAGCAGCCCTGCACTCAGGTGCTTCTCAGTGGCCAAGGCAGTGTTCTCAGGGTACTAAAATAATGCATTCGGAGGGTTCCTAGGAAAGGCCATGGAATTGTCTTGTGCCGTTTGATAGTGTTCAGTACTTAAGAGAGGGCCCTGGGCTTTGCTATATTATTTAGTATGTACAGTCATACCTCGGTACTCATCAGCTTCAGAACTCTTCAAACCCTGTACTCGTATTTTGACAAGAGAAAAGTGTTTCAGCACTTGGTGTTAGCTTGGGACTTGTTTCAATTGCTAGAATTTGTATAAGTCACAACATGGCTCTACAAGAGAAAATGCTTTGTTCCACGCTTCTCGTTTTCTGCAAACTTTGCAAGTTCCAGGATGAATTAATAATGAGTAACGAGGTACCACTGTATATCTTTTTAACTCCAGTTTGAGAAATGCTGACAGATCAGCCCTCATTTTTTAGATAAGGAAACAGACCCAGTGAGAGCTCAGTGTTGACACCCAGACCAGTGTTCTCTTCACCAAGCCATAGTGGTTTCTAAGATCCTGTAGCCCTCGGCCCAGTTTTCTGCTTCTGATTTTTATAAGTATAGGAACCTAGTCAGCCTCAGAAAAGTCTCTAGTCAGCACAAAAGTCCCCCATCTATCCATAACTGCAGGGAGTGGGAGGCGGGGGTAGGGATGGAGATTGGAGTTGCAGATCAGGCACTGACTAAACTTCTTACTCTTACTTCAGGCCTTCTTTGAGCATTGGTCACACAGTTATGAAAGTAGCTCCACAGAGGCGTGGACCTGGTTCCCCAGGGCCATGTTACCACAGACCTGTTTATTTGTTTTGCTGTTGTTCTGGAGTATCTCCGTTACTCTGCAAGTCTGTCTGCTTACGGATTGTCTGGTTTCCCTTACAGGGCCCCCTCCCCCGGGAATGCACCCTCCAAGGCCCTAGACTCATCTTGGCCCTCCTCAGCTCCCTGCCTGTTGCTTGAAAGACTGTACATAGTCCTTTTATTTCTTTGTGGCACGCAAAACAGATTTATAATAAACTCTTAATAGACTCTTAATGGCATATTGTGAATAGCTGGTGTTTCTGTTCATTTTTTAAAAATTTTGCAATAATATTTGGTACTTGAGTCAAGGAGTCTTTGGGGTACCTTGGAAAAGTTACGTCTAATTTTAGCTGCTTCCCTTACGAAATATTTTCCTACACATTTGCAGAGATGTATAGTCTCATACCAAGAGAATTTAGATTTGAACTACATTGAGACATTTTAACCTATCAAACTGGCAAATACAGTTTGTTGAATTAAACTCATACATTGTTGATGAGGATTGTGACTTGGTGTAGCCTCTTTTGCAAGAACTCATCTAAATAGCTTCTTGATACCACTTCACACCCACGAGGCCGGCTTTAATGGGGAAAGGAAAATGTTGACAAGTATGTGGGAAAAGAGTAACCCTTGTGCATTACTAGTGAGAATATAAAATAGTGCAGCCACTGTGGAAAAGTTGACCATTTTCTTAAAGAATTAAACATAGAATTACGGATTCAGCAGTTCCACTCCTGGGTAAATGCCCAAGAGGAAAATGTATGTTTACTTGGAACCTTGTACATGAATGTTTGTGGCATCATTATTCATAATCAAAAGGTGGGAACAATCCAACTGTCTACCAGAGGATGAATGGATGAGCAAATTGGGAGATGCACAGTCAGTGGAATATTATTCAGCCATAAAGGGGATGAAGTAGTGATACCATGACTTGAATGAACCTTTGAAACATTTCTAAGTGAAAGGAGCCAGAGGTCACAGTTGGATTCTTTTGTATGAAGCAGGTAGAATAAGTAAAAGCAGAAAGTTGATAAGAAGACACTAGGGCATAGGGATGGAGGAAATGGGGAGATTACTTAGTGGATATGAGGTGTTTTCATGTGGTGGTGAAAAAGTTTTAAAACTATAGAGATATAGTTGGTAATTGTACAACATTGTATATACACTAAAAACCATTGAGTTCTAATGGTCAACTTAAGTGGTTAATGTGAATTTGACCTCAATTTTTAAAAAACTTCACTGAAAGGTTTACCAAAGCTTTTGTCATGGGAAGGACATTCGCAGCAGTCCTCCTCCTGAGGAGTAGGACACTAGGTAGGTGAGCTTGGCAGCAGGAGCTTGTCACAAAATGCCCATGGTTGGCTCAGGCAGCATCACAGGAGCCTGCCCTGAGCAGCACACACTACAGCAGGGCTGAGGCTGCCCTTTGCCTGGCCTCCCAGCCTGTCAGGTACGAGGAGCCAAGGCAGGAACTCCACAAATAAGAAGAAACCAAAGGGAAAACATTACCTAGTGGTTAGCTGAGTAAAAATCCTGGATGCTCTGAACTGTTATTGAAAATCTATTAATAGGGTGAAGTACATAATTCTGTGTATACAACCCTACACAAAAATTGGAACCATTGACCAAAGAGAAAAAGGGAAAAGGCAATCGGATCTCTGGGCATTCCCATTGTATCATTGAGATAACTGTCCCTACAGGTCAAAGGTTTGGGTGGAGATTTCTGATGTGCTTTTTGCCTTGCTATAGATTGTACTCCAGTCTAGTTTTCCTATAAGCTTCTAAAATACAATAGTGCAGTTAGTGAATTGGGCTGTGACTGGGCTGACTAAATGAGATGACAGTAAAGGCATTATTAGGTTTGCTGCTAGATTTAAGTCTGAATCCTGCTTGGTCAGACCTACGTTCATAGTTTATATACCCTGCTGTTTCTTTAAAAATTTTTTTCCAAATGCTCACTGAAGAATGACGGAAAAAAAATAGTCAAGGCCCAACACTCCAAACATTTCAATTGAGTGATCTTATTATAAACTCAACCTTCTATTTTATTTTTTAACATCAAAAACATCCCATGTCTTTGCAGACATGTCATTAAGTGAATATTACCACTATTAACTAATTTTCTGTAATTGGACATTTAGTTTTTTCATTTGCAAATAAGGTGATGACTGTTTTTGCAGAAAGATTATATTTAGATCAGGAAGGAATTTCTGAGTGAGGATGTGTTTAACTTTCTTAAAACTCGAGTCAATCTAAGTTTGATAGCTGAAAATGATATTTTAAAGGAAGGATTTAAAATTTTGTTACCTATTTCCTTTGTGTATTAATTTGGGGAATAGATTTTTTAAAATGTTAGTACATGTCTTTAGATAACTAGTGTATATCCAGAGAGTGTTAACAACTGGGTCATTATGATTTTGGGACTTTATATTTAATTTTTCATGATTACAAGTTAGTAATAAATGTTTTGTGTAGAAGTATTTTTTCCTTTGGATTTTCTAAGTTTTTAAGAGCCCTAATTATGGTTCAAAGGCAGGCACTAGAAAGAAACTCATTTCCTGAATTCTGGTATATGCATAAAATACAAGGAATTGGCCAGTTTGGTTGCCTGTGCGGAAAGAAACCTAGTTGGAAGGAGAATTACACTGTATACCATTTAGAATTTTAAAATATGGAGCCATGGCATGGCTCAGTGGGTTGGGCATCATGCAAAAGGAAGGATCGTCGGTTTTGTTCCTGCCCAGGGCACATGCCTGGGTTGCGGGCCAGGTTCTGGGTTGGGCGTGTGCAAGAGGCAACCGATCCATGTTTCCCTCCCTCACTTTTCCCTCCTTTGCCTTCTCTCTAAAAATAAATGAAATAAAAAAAAACCCCAAAAAAAACTATTGAGCCATGTGAGTGCATTACTTAGTTTAAAAATGAAAAAAGGGTGAAATAATGAATGCGATTTAAAAACATCCACCAGGAGGCAGCATTGCTCTGTCAGCAGCAAGGGTGGTGTTGCAAGGGTGGTGTTGGGATTATGGATGTTTTTCTTCCTCACTTTGTGTTTTGTTCTAATTTTCTATAAAGACCTATGCAGAAATAAAGTACACGTTTTTAAAGGCAGTGTCCAGCCCTGCCCCTGTAGCTGTAGGGGCCATGCTGCTGTATTTTTTGTATAAACTTACAAAAGTAGAGTTACTGAGGAAGATTACATTTAAAATGTTAATATATATATAAAATAACCAATTATATTACATTATTCCATAAATGGTGCACACAGGTGCCTGTTAGTCACATCCTTGACAACACAGTGTATTGCAACATTAGATCTTGTTTGATCTGATAAGAAAAAACATTTGTTTTAATACATATCTACTTAAAGGATGCTAGTTAGATTTTCATACGTTTAAAAGCAATTTATATTTCTCTGTGGAGTACAACTCCACAGGGAATTTGTCCATGTTTTCCATTGCTCCGTACACAACATGTTGAATGAGTGACAACTTTTCTGAGCTCCAGTCTCATCTATAAAATGAGGGTGTGTCTTGTTGTCCCCTGGGAGGCCGGTTGACTCCTCCAAACTTGGTTTGGGCAGCTGAAACTGATGACATGCCTGGGGGTGGTGGGGAGGAAAAGATCCATTACTGACAATGAGGCTTTCTGTGGAGATCAGGGCAGACTCCTAAGCAAATCTAAAAATGGTTGGAAGAGTGAGGGGCCACTGGCTCTTTTTATTGTGCATAGAGCTGTGGTGAGAACAGAGGCTCATATGGCTTAAACTTCCTGTAGGTGCCAAGGGAGGGAGCCCACAGGCTTTCCTATGAGCTTGAAAACTGTCAGCAAACAAAAAATGAACTCAGACTTTTTATTATAGGATGGGAGAACCTCATCTCATTGAAGATTCATTGAAGTACTATACATAATAAGGTTATCACAGAGGATGTTGCCAATCAGTGTTTGTCATTATTGTTCTTGAGTCTTTCAACTCTTAGTAAAGAGAGTTTTTTCTTTTGATTATAACTTGAGAACAATTTTTTTCAGGTGTGATCTCTATAGGGATGAGTTTTGGCTACTTTTACATATTGGCTTATTTGTCTTTGTTTCTTCGAAGTGTACCAGGTTTAGTGTTTTGTTGGAATCAAAGAGAGTACATGCATACCCATTTCCAGAATGCACAGTACCAGCCACTTCATGTATGTATGACAGGGAATGCTAGCTGACGTAAATGAAGGAATATCCTTGGAGTGTGGGTTGGGGAGGTTGGTTGGTAATTCTGAATATAAACATATCCTTTGATCCAGCAATTCCACTTCTAGATATATGCTTAACAGAAATGCTGACATATATTCACAAACGGACATGTATAAGAATGTATATAGCAATTTGATTCAGAACACCTCCAACCTAGAGACTACCCAAATATCTATCCATCAGCAGGAAAGTGGGGAAGTATATATCCACAATGGCACACACAGCAACGGGGATGAATCTTCTCTACAGAGTCTAAGACCAGACTCAAAAGACATACTGTACAAGTCCACTCACATAAAGCACAAAAACTACTTTTACAATTTGGCATTATGGTTTCCTTGGGAGTGGGGATTTCAAAAATCCTCATTGGGGAAAATCAAAAAGGAAATGTACCCAATATGTTAACTGTGGCAGTGTCTAGGTGATGAGACTCTGGCTAGCATTTGCCTTCTCTTTCTATATTTATTCAATACATATTTATTGAATTATACTATGTACTAGGTACTGTTTTATTCAACTCTGCTGGGTATACGAGAAACAAAATAGAATTTTCTATATTTGATGAGCTTACACTCTAGAAGAGGGAGATGGACAATAAATAAACAAATAACTTATATTAAACAACAATCATTGCTACAGAGAAAAGAAAGCCAAGAAGGAGATGCAAAGTGCTGAATGCTATTTAATTACAGTGGTCAGAAAAAGCCCTACAGATCAAGAGCAATTTGAGCAGAAACCTATGCTCCAAGCCAAGCAGATAGGGTTGGCGAGAATTTGAGGTAGAGAGTACAGCAATTGCAAAGGCCCTGAGGTGGGAGCATACTTTATTTTTCAGAGAAAAATCTAGGTCACAGTGCCAAGTACCAATTAATTGCATTTCCGCTTCAGATCCGCCCTTCAGTGCTTGCTCTGTAGCTAGACACCAAATTGTTTCAGTCTCTCGGCACGATGTTAAGGTTTGTCTATAGAGGGCGCTGGAGAGACACTGCAGGAGAGGGCTTTGTTTTCTGGTTCAGGTGTGCCAGCTTCTGTAGCCTGCACTGCTGGACGGTCTCTGCAGCCCTGGGGGCTTCTCCAGGGGAGGTGAGCTTCTCAGCACCAGGTCCCCTGACGTACAGCGGCCATTGGCACCCAGTGCCCAGCAGCACCCCCTCCTCTGAACCCATCTTGGGCAGTTTTATACCAGGATTCCCCTGGGGAGATGCCTCACTGTGGCTGGCTTTCCCTGGCAATCTAGGGCAGATTTCCACTGGTGAGGCACCACAGCGACTGCTCTGTCCGCCCACCGAGGCACAGCATGCCCTCAGCAGCAAGGCCTGTATGCCAACTTTGCTGGGGAGTGGGCTCTTCCCTAGGCTCTAGCTCAGCCCCAGGAAAAGTAGCTGCTCCTTAAATATGAAACCCTGATGTCTGTCTTGCAAATAGGCCTGACTGAGACATTCACTTTGGCTCTAACAATGGGCAAGAAAGGGGATGACAGGAGTGAGATGGGGTGTCTACGGTGGGGGGATTTGAGCAAAGGAATGGCATGATGTGACTTAGATTTTCAAAGATGCCTTCTGATTGCTTAGAGGAGAAGGGACAGAGGGGAGGAAGAAGAGGGAGGAGAGAGACCAGCGAGGAGTTCAAGCCAAAGACAGTGTTGGATCAGGGAGTGGCTGGTGGTGGTGTTGAGAGGCAGATGGATTCTGGGGATCTTTTGAAGGTAGAACTGACAGGATGTGCAGTTGCATTTAATGAGGTGCGAGAGAAAAACTGGCATAAAGAAGAATTTTAAGGTTTTTGACTTTAGAAGTTAGAAGGAAGGACTTTCTATTTATAATAGGAGGGGACAGGAATAAGAGACTCAGTTGGGGATGTATTAACTTAGACACATGTGGAGACCCTTTTATTTAAGAAAAGTAAGGCTGTGGAAGTCTGTGACGCATCGGCCTAGAGCTGCTCCCCTCACCCCGCACCCTTCCCAGCTTTGCAGGCCTGCCGGGTAACAACAGCAGGTCTGCTGATGACTGGACGGACTTTACTGGAGAAGAGTACAAAAGATGACATGCTCAGGTGTTAGGTGGGACACGGGTCCCAAGATCTGGGAAGGTCTAATGTTTATTAGTAAATGTTATTCTTGCTAAATGTTAAAACTGGAGCAGAGTCTTTTGCAGACCAGCGTTAACAGGGTGAGTTTGACAGGAACCCAACAGGACAAGTGTGGCTAGCTGCAAAGAGGAAATCAAAGTGTAACTAACCAAATAGTGTATGTCAGCAACAGCTAAGCCTCCCTTTGGGAAGACAGAGCTGTGGATATGACTGCCCTGTCTCCTTTACTTGCTGCACGTAAATCAAACTACCTTGTAACAGCTATGTATATGTATCTGGTTGTTTTTTATTTGAAGTGAACATATCAAGATTATGTTGTCACACACACACAAATATGCTTAGAACGGGATCACTTGGCCCTTTCTCTTCTGATCTCCTCCAAGTTCAAAATGTCTGCATCTCTTAATAGCCAGCATTCTTAGCTCTGCAGTTGGGCTCAACGCATTCAAGCCTCAGCACGATCTTCTTTGTAGTTTTAGCCTTTTTCCGGAAAATTGGCTTAGTCTGCCCACCATAACCACTCTGCTTCCTGTCATAACGCTGCTTTCCCTGCGCATATAGTGAATCCTTGCCCTTCTTGTAACGTTACTTGGTGGGGTTGATGCGTGCCACACTTCTTGCAGAAAGTCCGGCGGGTTTTAGGAACGTTCACCATGCTTGCGCGAGTTCTATCCGCATAGAAAAGCTCTTGTTCTTAAATAGAGCACCCAAGCTGCCAACCCCTTGTTTGGTAATAGGGGTGAAGCCAAAAACCACAGCGGTATCAGTGACAAACAATCAGAGAAGGCCACTGTCATGGCTAGCTGAAGGGCTCCATACTGATCGTGGTAAGCAAAAGACAGACCAGCTGGAAACTTAAGGGAGGTCTGGGAAGTGGGTCTTGATAAGATCCTACTTGTCTCTGGTGGTCCGGAAGGCTGTGCCCATGCCCACGGCTGAGAACATCTAAGGAGAGACCAGAGAGGACACCAGTCAGCCACTCTTCTCTGGCCAAACATGAGACCTTGAAGATACGCAGTATAAAAGATGAGCTCCTCTCGTGAGTTGCCTGAACTTTGAATGCATTTCAGAAATTATCCACAGATCCATCAGCAAAGGATGGAACCTTACTCAAGGTGCTTAAGCACTACCTCTGACTAATCACAGGCTAACCCAGAAGTGACCTCTAGGAAATCCGGCTTAAAATTAAAAACAAGAATCAAAACACAATCAAACCACTGAACCCCCCCTCCCCCTCCACACACAGCTACCACAGGGATGCAGGGAAATAGACTCCATAGAATGAATCCAGGCAAAGAAATCCAGGACGTAAACAAAGTAAAAATAAGCAGCATAAACAACTGCTCCTCCTGGGGGGATTAGATTCAGAGTTGCAAGGATCTATGACAGAAAATGTTCAGTCTTCAACATAAAATGGAACGCACATACTTACACACAAACCAGAAAGAAAGCAGTTCGTAGGTTTCCCTGGTGACGGTTGCCTGGTCACCGGTGGCGGCAGTCTTTGCTGCAGCAGAGCAGGCTGCCAAAATCTGCAGGCTGGAGCCCATGCTGGGCTTGTCCTGTCTGTCCTGTGACAGCGACCACTGTGGCAGTGGTCACGCCTTTGGGTTTGGAGGTTAGGGTGTCCCGGTCCTGTGGCAAAGGGGCTGAGGTCATGGAGCAGAGCCTGGCACAGCCTAGTGCACGGTGTGGTGATGCAGGACCCCGTGGAGAAGCTGGAGTTGCATTGCCCACCAACCCTGGGGAACGGTTCCACCTGTTTCTCACTTTTGCTCGTTGGTTGACCAACAAAGCAGGATGCCCTTGGGTCAGGAGTTTGATGACCCTAATGCAGCAATATTAAACATATTATCTGAGCTTCGAACATTTGGGAGAACTGCAAATTTTCCTCCTTCAAAATTAAAGTCGGGTTCTGGAGGGCATGTGTGCTATGGTTTTGACTATTTAGCTGAAGAAGCATTAAAATACATTGGTTTCACCTAGAAAAGACCAACATACCCAGAGGAGGTGTTACCAGGATGAGATCCAAGTCAGAGGCCACCCATCCCCCACTTTGTTCCTTGGTTCTTGCCTCGCTTGCAAGAGACAAATTCAACCAAGAGGCCAATTTAAGCAAGAGATAACATGTACAGTGGAAATGAGATAGCAAGTTTCTTTATGAAACATATATGAGCATGAAGCTGCGAGCAGGCACCCAGCTAGTCTGAGTGCCTCACGTATAGAAGAAATAAAGTTGTTAGTAAGTTTGTTAATTAGTTCATTCTATACACTTGAGCCAAGGCTCCAAGTGGGCACTTAGCTAATCTGAGTGCCCCAACTCTTGGGGCTCAGGATGATAGACTTTAGTTAGTTCCTAGGTTTCCCCTCTCTCTCCCCTTTCTAAACCGTGGGGGTAACGTACAGCTACAAAGGCTTTCTTTCAAAGGCTTTCTTTCTCAGCTAGTAAAGGCTCTTTGTCTTAGTGAAATTCCCAGCAGAGTTGCAAGGACTCCCTCCTGCATTATCCCTGCTGGTGATGTCCGGAACACCTGGCAGTCTTATCGGACCAGGCTGGGGACTATTGAGTTAACTGGGGAGATATACCTCCCTCCTCCTCCCTGGCTTAGTTTACTACCTATTCTACCTAACAGAAAAATTAGGATTGGCGCCTGCCTGCGAACCCAAAGGTCGCTGGTTTGATTCCTTAGTCAGGGCACATAACCAGGATGCAAGCCAGGTCTCCAGCCAGGTCCCCAGCTGGAGGCAGGCAAAAGGCAACCATGCATTGATGTTCCTCTCCCTTTCTTCCTCCCTCCCTGCTCTTCTCTCTGAAAACAATGAATGAGATCTTAAAAAAGAAAAGGAAAAAATTTAGAAGCCTCTGTTCTAGAAGATGATGCAGAATTAATGTTAAATAAAGTAGATGAAGAATTTGAGGAAGGAGGGACAGACAAGGAAACTATCTCAATGTTATAAAAGCCCACACCTATCACTTAGATATGAATAGGTCTGCCAAACAGAAAGATGTTTCAGAGTCCACAGCAGATGCTGCAGAAAGGAGTCCAGAAGTGGAATGTGGTTTACCACAACTGGAAGTTACTAATAGGACTGACAATAAAGATCGGAGAATCTGTGTTGACCAAATGCACAAGCGCAAAAGTGGAATCGAATCTGCTCTAAAGGAGACCAATGGATTTTTGGATAAACTCTGTAATAAAATTAGATCTGGGAAAGATCAGCAGCCAAGAAAATTATATCAACAATCAACTTGAGCACTTGGTTCAGGAATATTGTGCCGTTCAAGCTCAGCTGAGTGAGGCAAGGGAGCCATATCAGCGAGGAAATGGCAGAGTGATTCAAAGGACCAGACTGCTGTCCCGAGGTTACCGAAGAACTAGAAAAGATAAAGCAAAATATGGAAGCGCCCTGGCTGGTGTGGCTCAGAGCCCTGAGCGCCAGCTTATGAACCAAAGGGTCGCTGGTTTAATTCCCAGTCACAGCACATGTCTGGGCTTTGGGTCAGCTCTCCAGTTGGGCATGTGTGACAGGCAACCACACATTGATGTTTCTCTCTCTTTTTTTCTCCTTCCCTTCTCCTCTCTCTAAAAATAAATTTAAAAAATCTTTAAAAACAAAGAAACGGAAGAAAAAGGTAGCAGTATGCCTGGTAGTCCTCCTTTGGTGAAGATAAACAGAATTTAACTGAACTGAAACAAGAAACTGTTCAGATGGCTATTAGACTTAGCGTTGGGGAAGACACATTACCCCAATCAGAACTGAAGGAGAGTCCTGACTGGTGTGGCTCAGGGCCTGCGAAAAGTCACCAGTTGGGATCTCGATCAGGGCACAACCCCTGCTTCCCCTGGTGCTGGTCCCCAGGTGAGGGTGTGTGAGAGGCCACAACCCATCTTATACATTGATGTTTCTCTCCCTCTCTTTCTCCCTCCCTTACTCTCTCTCTAAAAAATAAATAAAATCTTAAAAAAAAAATAAAACAACAAAACATGCCTAGGTACATGCATGCAACAATCAATCCAGAACCTGTATTGGGTCCTTATTAAAACATGCTGTTTTACTGTACTTCTCATCAGTTAGTTTTTTTTTTTTTTTTAAGATTTTATTTAATTATTTTTAGAAAGAGGGGAAGGGAGGTGAGGCAGAGAGGGAGAGAGACATCAATGTATGGTTGCTTTTCACCTGCCTCCAGCCACAGACCTGACTGGAGACCTGGTTTGCAACCTTGTTATGTGCCCTGGCTGGGGAATCGAACCTGCGACCTTTGGGTTCGCAGGCCGGCGCCTTATCCACTGTGCTACCAGCCAGGGCCTTCATCAGTTAGTTTTTAAAAATCAAATCATATTTCAGGTTGCATATTTCAAAACACAGTTACACCTCTTGATGCATGTTCAGTGGGTATTTTTACATGCACACATATTGAATTGTAAGAGTGGACTGAAGCCTCAGAATTTGGGGGGTGGGACTCAGGGGAGCACAGCCGTTTTCCTGAGAGACACCTAGTTAATTAGTTATGCAAATAGCTATGGCTGCTCCCTGGCACCAAAGAGATGGGAAGGGCTTGGAACGTAGAATGGTGATGAAAAAGCTTACAGGATCTTTGTGAGATTCAGCAAGTGACCAGGACCAGTCACCATATAGACTACGTCAGAGGCTGTGGTCAGAGTTTTAAAAATAAGGTGGCAGCCATTTGGGGTGCTGGACCACATGGTTTGAGAGACTGCAGAGGGATCCCATCAGCCCTCCATAACTCAGGTGTATAAGGAAGCGTCACGTGGTTCTGGATTAAGAGAACATTACGACACCACCAACGCCCACCCCGCAACCAAGCATGGATGGATGCGAGCTACTGGGGACCCAGATGAAGAGGGCACTCTTAGGACTTCACCATGATCCATTGTAACATGGCTCATGCTTTCCTGGACTATTGTATGGAGGCTGGAGACATCATACCCTAGATTCTGAAGGAGAGAGGTGACAGAAAAGGAATGGGAAACTATTGGGTTTGGGGTTGGCTTACAGCCTTTTGGGGAGCAAGGGAAGTGCTGGGTCTCGGGGGGGAAAAACAGGGTTCTGAGCGGGAGTGCTCCCAGCACCCCCCAGGTTGGAATATTGTAAATGAAGACCTGTTTCTCTCAACACTAATTGGGTCTTACACCACAGCACCACGTGAACCAGTCCCCTTTCGCTCAGTAACAGTAGTATCATGATGATTCTGGGTGGTTAAAGGCTTTAAGCTGAATATAATTATTTAGTAAAGCAATGAAAAATTCTCACTTGAAAAAAGTCAGTGAATACACAATCTCGGAGGGGGCCCAGATGTTAGACTCAGCAAAGACAAAGCAGCTGTTATCAATATGTTGAACTATTAGATCTCTAGAATGCTGAGTGGTATTCAGTTTTACTTTCTTTTCTTATTTGTCATGTATCAATACAGTTACTTTGCTTATTTATTCACGAATCTGTTTACTTTTTATTTCTCATTTTACTTTTCGTACCTTTCAAAATATTGTGACCGACTACCTGTCTCCACTAGCAGGAAGATAATTCCCGTGAGCGCAGAGAATTTGTAATGTTCAGCTCTTGGGCTGAACAGAATGCTGGGCGATGGACGTGGAGATGTCCTGTCCAGGCCACTTTTACATGGAGGGCTTGTTGCTCCGACGGCTGAAAGGGCTGCCTGCCGCTTCAGGGGTGGCCTTACTGTAGAGCTGTCTTGCCCAGTCATGCCCCTTCCGGGGCAAATCAGTGACCGTCGCTAGCATAGAAAGGTCCAGCCATATCGGCTCAATCTGAGATGACTCCGATGGGTCACTCTAGCTCTAGAGGTGCCCGTGAGGTGGGCCAAGGCGGTCACTGTCTGCATTATAGTTCGATTCCTCCCCCGCCCCTGCTTCCTCTGGTGTTGACCCCCAGGTCATTCCTCAGTAAATGTCCTGCACCCTGAACTTCATCCCAGAATCAGATTCCTGGGAAATTCACCCTGTGACAGCTGAGCTTGAGGAAGGTGGGCAGCTGCCGTTTGCTGAAAGGAAGAGGCGTCTGGCGCCACGGCAAGGGGAGACCATCTCTGATGACGTGTGGAGTCTCCCTGCTGAAAAGTGTCCTTGACTCTGAGTGGGATATCACCCCCTGTTCTGGTGGCGGGCGTGTAGCTGAGTCCCTTTTGCTCTTGGAAAGTATGAATGCACATGAGTGGTGGAGAGGGCCCTAGTCAGACCCAGCTTTTATATTGTCCCTGAAGAACTGGGCTGTGAATGCAGATTCCCACAGCATGACGGAGCTGAAGAGTCCAGGGGTTCACCACACTTCTCAAATATCTCTGCCCAACTACCTCAGAGGGAAAGGAAGGTGAGCTCAGGACCCTGAATCAGTACAAGAGGTGTTTACCCAGTGACACTAAGTACACCAGAGGGGTGCGAGGCTCCCCATTTGAGAAGCTTAAATGTGGATGAAGAACGCCAACCAAGACCTCGAGCCAGACCTGGCTGGGGTCAGATGAAGGTCAGGACTCAGAATAAGGCTGGATCAGGGCTCAGTGTGGGGTCAGAGCTCAGACCAGGATCAGGTTCTGTTTGGGAACCCAGCACAGCCTGGGTTCTGGGCTCAATCGGAGATGAGGATTAGAGCTCAGCCCTGGTCCAGGACTTAACCTGAAGCCAGGATGAGGGCTCAGTCTGCAGTCAGGACTTAGTTTGAGGCTGGGAGGAGAACTGAGCCTGGCTAAGAACTTAGTCTGAGGTCAGGGTTGACCCCCAGGCTGCTTCTCACTGCACAGTAAACCCCATTTCCGAGTCAGCTTCCTGGGAACCTGCAACAGCTGAAGAAGGGCAATTGGCTGGGAGGATGAGGTGTCTGGGGCCACCACCAGGGAAACCATCCCTTCTCCCCTCTGAAAGTATTGCCTTTTATCCTAAGAATGGGAGGGAGATCACCTCCTGTTGTCTTCAGCCCCCAGTGCCCCGTCCTGTTGCCCAACCCTGCCTGCTCTGAACCTCGAACTGCCCTTCTTACTGAGGATCAGCACCCAAAATCTAGGTTTGGAAAGGGGTTCCTGGAGCTGAGGCAGTTCAAGGGTCTGACTTATTAAGTGCAACCACTCATCTGGGTTCTCTAAGCTGCCCCCGTGCTGTGTAGAATCACCAGAGAAATGCCTGACTGAGGCCTTGCTCACAAGGCTCACCCATCAGACACTGTCCCGTGTGTTGGCCTAACCTCCTTTTTGCAGAGACCCACCACATAAATTGTTCCCACCTGAGGTTGCATCCAGCAGGCATCTCATTGCAGGTGAGCCTGCTTTGTTGCTGTTCATATTACTTAAATTGTGTCGAACATACTCAAAAAGAGTCAGAAGGCTTTGAGGAGAAACAAAAATAACAAGGATTTGTTGTTCAAGGGTCTTAGGATTTGCAAACTGGAAACACAACTCAGAACATCCAGTGTTCTGAAGGAGAAAAAAAAGCTGAGGGTTCTTACAGTCAGGAGTACATTCTTGAGAAGACTCCATCCTGTATTCTTAGACTCTGGGTTGTCTGAGATAGTGATCTTCAGCTGTCCAGTGATCTGACAATGAGGCAATTTCTTCTTGAGGTCATTCAGATGGTCATCTGAGGGTTTGATGTATGTCCAGGCATTGGTGCACAATGATCTGATGTACGCGCAGATATTGATGCAGGACTGGAAAGTCCAAAACATTTGAGTTCCCAGAATCAACTAAAACAAGAATAGAATAGTTTCCTTGTGCTTCAGTGTATTTCATTTAAATCATTTAGTAGCTTTACCATTGTGACTCCATTTTATTCCTTTACTCTCTTCCTCAATTTTATGATTGGTTATGATTCCTTTGGCTTTCCAGAAAATTTTGGAGCTGATTTTCATGTCTGATGCGGTTATCTTCAGAGCCTGGGGGTTTCTGCTCTGGTCTTCATCCCAGAGGTCTGTCTTGTTTGAGGTCGAGAGTGTGATTGTGTTTGTGTAAGCTTCTGGGGATGTTCTGCAAAGTCAACACTATTCTGGTTCTAAAGAAGAAAGTCAATACTGGGTTGATTGGGATAATTTATGACCATAACTAGATCAGATTTGGGGCTGTGTACCCAAGTGTAATCCAGTCTTCATGGCTCCTCCTCTGTCTCCAGATTCTTCCAGGCTAAAGTGGCCCCTCAGAGGTTCGGTCTGGGTCTTCATTGAGGCACAATCTCCCATTCCTTCAAGTCTAATGTGCTTAAGGAACATGACTTAGGGGTAAACCTTAGATGGTGTGAGAGGTAAACACAAGTCCATGGTCAAGGCTCTTCACTATGTAAAATCCAGGTATTGAGGAATGTTTAGGTTTCAGTTTGAAAACTTTTGGGTTCTCTGTAAGAGCCAGGAGGAGATTCTTGGGTCTGGATGTGGTCAGGATGTTGACAAGCTGAGAGAGAAGCAACGAGAGCCCAGAGGTTGGCCAGGGTGACTGGGATCTGGCTGGCAGGTGGCAGCAGTGCCAGGTGGGTTGGGATTACTCTAAAGCTCAATCTGTCAGTCTCCCAGCAACAAGGGTGATGAGAGGAAGGTGATAAAGGCTCCCTACATAACCCATCATTGTCAAAGAGTTTAAAGATTACTGAGTTTTACATTTTATTTTACAGATAGGGAAATCAAGGCCAAAGAGGAGTAGGGACTTGCCCAAGTTTACAGAGTGGGGCAGGAGCTGAAGCAGGACAGGGACCCTGGCCTCCTGGCTCCCATATGGCAGGGGCAAAGAAGTGGATAGAAGAGGAACAAGAGCCATCTCCTCTCCTTTCATTCTCCTGTGGTCCATCACTTGGCTGTGGCCACGTGAATGATCACAAAGCCCTTGATGTCTGAGAAGTGGGAGCTGACAAGGTCCACCTGCAGCTGCCTTCTGCCACTCTTGGAGGGCGTGATGTTGAACTGGACTGAGGTCTTCTCCTGGGGCTCTAGGCTGGGCACTCTGGGGGAAGGGGAAAGAAGAAAGTCAGACCATCAGCCTTCTAATTCCTGATCCTGGCCTGCCAGTCCATGGCATTCCAGAACTCTCCAGCTCAAGGTCACGCCTTGTGGCTTGACATTTAAACCTCTAACTTAATATGCTCCATTAACATGCTGCCAACTTAGTCTTCCCTTTCACCACTTCTCACGCTTGCCAACCAGTCAGGCTATTCTCCCTGTGCCTTGAACATATCTTATGCTTCTTCTGTCGGAGATTTTTTCCAGCACTGTTCTTCCCACCTTGGATGCTCTTCCCATTTCAATCAAACCCAAGGCAAAGATCAAGTTTCTCTTCTCCAAGAGACCTTCCCAGACTATATCAGCCACGGAGACTTCTGACTGGGAAGTCTTCCATCCTTCTTGATACCCAGAAAGCTTCTCAATTCATCATTTAAGACCCAGGTTAAATATTAGCTCTACTGGGGCTTCACCATGGCCCCACCTCACCCTGACTCAAGGACCGCCTCTGGTTCCTCAGAACTTGGGGAGCCATCTGTTTGCATAAATCAGACCATTTTAATTTAAAAGGCCGTCTGTCTCTGAGAGCCCTTCACCAGGGAGAACTTCATTTTTTCATCCTGGAATTCCGAACAGTTGACAGGTTGCTTAGAGCTCAGGTCAGTATGGTTCGAGAACGATAGGAATAAGTGAGCGAATGAATGAGTAAATAAATTAATGGAACACCTGTGACTGCATAATGAATAAATGAGTGAATGTGTGAATGAATAAGCAAATTAAATAAAGAATAAGTGGATGAATCAACTAGTCAAAACTCAGTTGAGTAGATGAATGAATAAATAAATGAATGAGTAAAAACATGGAAAAAGAGTGAGTGAGTGAATGAGTAAAAGAGAGCAAATGAATGAAAGTGAGTGAATAAATAAGTAAAAGAATAAATGAATGAGCCCTAGCTAGTGTGGCTCAGTGGATTGAGTGCTGGCCTGTGAATCAAAGGGTCACAGGTTCAATTTCTGGTTGGGGCATACACTTGGGTTTCAGGCCAGATCCTCAGTTGGGGGTGTGTGAGAGGCAACTACACATTGATGTTTCTTTCCCTCTCTTTCTTTCTCCCTTCTCCTCTCTCTAAAAATGAATTAATAAAAAATATTGTAAAAAAGAATAAATGAATGAAAATCTGAATGAATAAGTGAATAGTGAGTGGATGTGTTACATAATTAAGTTAATGATTAAATGAATGAGTGAATAAATGAACAAAGGCCGATGTGTCTAGGCAGCGGGCTAATTCCTGGGGGTTCAGAACTCTCCTGCACTGCCTTACCAGCAGCTTTTCTATGGCTCATCTTATAATGAGGGCAGTCCCCCACCCCACTTCTACCAACCCCAGGCTGGCACTTACTTGACACTGAGCTGTCCCTGGAGAAGGCCACTGCCCTCCACCATCAGCATACAGTCCTCCACTTTCTCCATGAGGGGGTTGACTACCATCACTTCCACTGCAACTGCCACCCCCACCACAGCTGGGCTCAGCACCTGGAGGGGAAATGCCCATCCATAAATCATTCTTACTCATCTCTATTCCCTCAGAAAATCCCATGGTCATGGTTGGGTCAGAGGATGGGGCAAAATCATGTCAATCCCTTGCTTTCACATACCCAGTTACCAAACTCCCTCATTATATTCACCTCCCCCTCCATCCATGCCCTTCTCCAATCCTTGAGAGTTGAAGTTGGGGCTAAAAGCACAACCCCCTAGCCTCTGATTCCCTCCCTCAGCTCTGCTAGGAGCAGGGTGTTGGATGCAGACAGGAGTCACCTTGATGCTGATGAAATCCTCCAGGGTAATGTCCTTTTCTACCAGGAGCTTCTCTCCTTTGGTGATGAGGCACATGGCAGCCAATAGGATCTTCTTGTCCTCTGTCAGGTGTTCTTTGTATTGAGAATAGGATATTGTGACAGGGATCCTTTTCTCTGGAAGAGAAAGAATGGTGGGAATTGGGGGTCTAATGTTCTTCTTCCACAGAACCCAGAAAGAGGAAGGGAAGGTTCAATTCATAGTTGCACTTTCTGGTCCTCGCAATCAACTGAGGCGGGCATTATCATTATCAGTTCATAGGTGCAGCAACCTAAGGTTCAGAAGGAGTAATTTTTCATCCAATGTCTCCTGGCAAGTAAATCAAGGAGCTAAAATGAGGTGGGATTCAAATTCAGACCAGCCAGCTACTCTGAGAACAGACTGTTTCTCCAAGAGCTCCTGGAGATGTGTTTAAACTTTCCCTGGTCATTCCAGGTGGAACTCTCTCAGTTCATCAATCATTCATCTCATCAGGAATTTGTTCACTGTTTATTGAGCATATACTGTATGCTCGGTGCAGAGAACAGGGAGGCCAAAGACATGTCTCAAGCTTCTAGTCCAGGGAGCGGGCCAATTTCTTCGCAGTTCTCCAGATCCTGCCTCCCCATTAAGGCCCAGTCCTAATCAGCCCCACCAATTATGAAAACCTTTCCTGATACCCCCACCCAGTGACCTGGTGCCCTCTGCTTTCTTGGCTCCTATGGCCCTGGCCATCTTTGTCTCTCACCAGTCACAAACACCCTGCCTATGTATTCTCTTTCTGTGAGCATGGTTCATTGAAAGCGATGTCTGACTGTTAGTTATATTTTGGTTATTTTTGAAACATATATGATGTGCCTAATATATATATATATACACACACACATATATATATATATATTTCAAAAATAACTGAAATATGACTGACAGATATAAGCATATCCTTTCCAGTTTGTTTCAGATCCTATCATCCTCTACTGCCTCTTGCCACTGCTTTCTTTATTTCTCTTTTCTTCCTGCCCTGAAGGCATCTGCGTTTTAAACTTGTGGAAAAGGTCCTTAAAGGGCATGAACTTGGCTCACACTGTCTGTTCCTTGAGAACTTTGATAAGGAGCATTTACAAAAAACCTACAGCTGACAATATACCTTATGATGAGAAACTCAAAGCTTTCCCACCAAGATTGGGAACAAGGCATGGTGTCTCTTCTGAGCACTCCTTTTAAACTTTGTACTGAATGTTTTAGCTAAGGCAATAAGACAAAAAAGGAAATAAAAAGTATACAAATTGGGAACGAAGAAATAAAACTCTTTCTCCACAGATAACATGATTGTTTATGTACAAGACCTGAAAGGACAACAACAAAAAATCCTAGAACTAATAAGTAATTACAGCAAAGTCATAGGATACACCATTAATACACAGAAATCAATTACTTTCCTATATACTAGCAATGGAGTGAGATTTAAAATAAAAAACACAATACCATTTACATGAGCACCCCCAAAATGAAATACTCAGGCACAAGATCTATATGAGGAAAACAACCAAATTCTGATGAAACAAATCAAAGAACTAAATAAATGGAGAGATATCCCATGTTCATGCATAGAAAGACTCAATATTTTCCAGAAATCACTTCTTCCCACCTTGATCTCTATTTAAGGCAACCTTATCAAAGTCCCAGTAATTTACTTCATGAATATTGAAAAACTGATCCTAAAGCTTATGTGGAAAGGGAAAAGACTCAGAATAGCCAACAGAATATTGAAGGAGAAGGTGACCAAAGGCATGACACGACCTGACTTTAAGGCTTACTAAAAGCTGCAGTAATAACTGTGGTATTGGTGAAAGAATAGACAACGGCATCAATGCAACCAAATAGAGAGCCCAGAAATGTACATATTTCTAAGTGAAAGACGCCAACTTGAAAAGACTGTATGATTTCAACTATAGGACATTCTCAAAAAGGCAAAAACTATGGAGACCGTAAAGAGATCAGTGGTTGACAGGGTTTTGAGGTGAGGGAGGAAAGAATGAATTGGTTAAAAAATAAAAAAACACCAAAAAATAAAAAACAAGAATAAAACAAAATAAACAAACAACACCCCGCCCCCCCAAAAAAAACAAAAACACCCTGGAATTTTAGGGCAGTGTAACTATTCTGTATGATAGTCCAATGGTAGCTACATGTCATTATACATTTGCAAAAGCCATAGAATGTACAATATAGTAAACCTTATGGACTTTAGTTATACATCACATATCAATATTAGCTCATTAGCTAATATACCACACTAATGCAAGATGTTAATAATGTACAAAGATGGGAGGTGGTGGTGGTGGTGGTGGGGTAGGAGGGTAAATTGCTAAAAACATATACTAATTAAACATTTATAAATTTATATAAATTATATACTTTAATAGTCATATCATTTGGCTCAGTAATTTCATATTTGTGAATCCATTCTAAGTAGCAAAACAATCCAAGAATCAGCTGAGAAAAGGGGATTTTTTTCTGCACCAAGATGTTTACCTTAGTATTTATATTTTTAAATAGCAATAAGCTGATAACTACCCAAAAAAGGGAAAAAGATAAAATTAATCATCATATATTTATTTACAGACCACACATCTATTTAAATGATGATAGTGAAAGGCTTTTAAAAAATTCAATTACAATGTAAAGTGAAAAAAGTAGAGCACCAATGAGTATTTGCAATATAATTAGAACTGATTTTCAAAAAGTGAACAGGCATTCAAAATTTGGAATGAAAATATGTTAATTTGTAGGTGGGTGGCAGGATCGTAGGTGACCTTTCTCTCGTGTGCTCAAAATTGTTAATGAATATGTATTACTTTTAATATGAAAAAATTGCTAAAAGCCAGGAGAAAGTACTGTTAATTAATATTTCATTATAAAGTGAGATTTAGATTTTGTGGAAATTAAATGACACCTCTTTCACATGTTTTCATGTCTTGTCAACACAAGTTTCGCTCTCCAGAAATTGGACCAGAGGAACAATGTCTTTGTTTAATTGAATCCATAGAGTTCAGAAGGTATGTAAGGCAATAGGGAGAAAGGAGCCAGAGGGGAAAGGAGATAGAGACATATAGGCAGAGACAAAGAGAAAGACAGAGAGGGAGGGAAGAAGAGAGAGAGTAGGAAAAGAAGAAAGAATAATCAAATGGGATGCGTTTACTAAATCATATATGAAGTACTATGTGTTTAAAGGTTATGAAAAAATCATTTAAATGTTTTTTTTTAAAGCGATTGGAATAAAGTCACTTAAATTTGTGCAAAAACCTTCAAAAGGACGGAAGTCATTCTATTTTGGTTCAAAAATACCAAAGGTGCATTTCAGGCAAATGTACTACTAGGCACGTTAAGCCTAACTGGTGTGGGCTGACCTGACCCACCGCCCAAGGCCTGCAATAGGGCAAGAGAATAAATGTGCTCTGGCTTTTCTTGCTGTGGGCATTGAGGAGTGTATCTCTAAGGCCAGACTGGTTTGAGTCCTGCCACTAGACATACTGATTGTGTGATTTGGAACATGTGAGTTCCCCTTTCTGGGTGTGAGTTTCCTTCTCTGAGAAATCGAGCTAGTGGTAGTTATACCTCAATTCATGTAGAATTCTCAGGATGGGGCCTGGAATATTTCTTTCTGATCTACCTCTCTCATACAGGACACCTGGATTTTAGGAAGGTAATAGAAGGCATATTCCATATATTATGAAATGCCCCAGCAGGTGTTTATTCGGCATGCAATTATTCATACTAATTTGATAGAGGCTATAAGTCATCTCACCATTAGGTCAGTTTTATCACCAGCTGATTGTGGACTTTTATTTATTACTATTTCTATCATTTAGCACCCCCCCCCCCCCCCCC